>RANY01000382.1:0-31081 GCA_009805235.1 Neurospora pannonica FGSC 7221
TACCAGGGCGGTGGCGGCTACGGCGGCGGCCAGGGCTACGGCGGCCAGGGCGGTTACCAGCAGCAGTCGTATGGCCAGCGTAGCTACGGCCAGGCCCCCCAGCAGGGCTACAACGGTGGCCAGCAGCAGGGTAAGCAAGACACTCAACCTCCAAGAAAACCTAACGGGAATTTGATGCTGATGAGATAAAGGATACGCAGCTCCCTATGGCGGCTACCCTGCCGACCCCTCCCAGCAGGGCCAGCAGTACCCTCCCCAGGGTCAGTACTAAGCGGCGATTCGCGCCAAACCTCGTGCTAGCTTGATGGGAGAGTGCGGCGACCTGAATCAACAGGCGGCACATGACGCAACATTGCGGATCCTCAACTAGAGGTTAGCGATCAGAGCTTGTGTTCCATGGAAGAACACCTCGTGCGTCACTCCCGACGAACAGAAACCGATACCCTACAGCATGTCTTTCTCAGGATCAGAGAGCTGCTGAGCGACTTCTCGAACCGCCGATACCGTCCGATTTTCATTTTCCTTTGGCATTGATTAATACCCCTTCTTCGTTCCCGACAAACGTGGGAACTTGTAATCCTGATTCCCATAGACGGCGAGGACGAAGCGCAAGAGCAAGCGGGTGAGATGGAGACGGAGGCTGAATTACCGGGTGGATAGGAAATTGTGTGTGGCTGGTAACGACGATATGACTTTGAATGATCTCGAAAGGCATGGGCATGAGCGAGGTATCGAAAGACAGCGATTTGCGGGCTAATAGAGCCAAACTTGCCAAAGGGTATATGCGCTGGGGAAAAAGCTAGAGTGGTTGGTGGAGGAGAAAGCATCTTCCCATATTTTCCTTTCAAAAAAAAAAGAGTTTGCGGACTTCCTTACGGGATCTTCTTCGGACTTCTTCCTTCTATGATGTCTTCTCGGTCTCCTCCTGCTCATCTACGCTGCCAGCTCTTCTGAACTGGTGGTGGTGTTCGTCATGTGTTGCTTCTGTTGTTCCGTTTACCTCGACAACCTCGGTCGCGGTGTCAATGTCGTCGGTCGGGTCGGGCTTTCCCTCACTCTTATACCGCGCGGCCACCGCCCTCACCCGGTTTGACAGGTCCTTCACATGCTCATCGCCGCTCTCGGGACTCAGCTCATCCAACGCCTTCTCTAACCCCCACAGATAATCCCGGTTCAGACCGCTCGGCCCCTTGCTCCGATAGATGTGTTCGGCAAGCTCCTGCGGATCCTGCGGCCCCGTAAACTGGGCGTTGTCGGGCGTGCCGATATAAACCAGGGTCTGGATGGGACCCTTTTGCGCTGGAGGGAGCAACGCAGGGCCTACGTCGGAGGCCGGGTGGAACGGGGTCCAGTGAATCGTGTACCCGTTGATCTCCCGGATGTCGAGGTACTCCTTGACTTCGGCGACGCGGTCGGCCTTGATTCGGTAGGCCACGCCCCAGACCTTGGCGGGCGCCGAGTCGTGCTGATCGGCGAGCGAGGCCCAGTAGGAGCGCTCGATCAGGGTGACGACGCGGCCGGGTGCGGAGGGTGTGCCACGGTGGTCTTCACTGCTCGGGGGAAAGAGGGAGAGGAAGGGTTAGCGGTCAGATGAAACGTTTGGGGAAGATCAGAACGGGGCTTGTGAAGAGATGGAGATGAAAGGGTTGAAGGTGAGGCTTGTGTGTGTATGTGCTCTGGAATATGTCCCATCACCTGAGTAGGACGTGGGAGGAGAATTGCACTCTCAAGAACACAATAAGAGGTTCTGGTCGTTCGAGTGATTATGAGGATATTTACCTCGCCTACAGATAGTTAGCATTCGAAGCACATGTAGACAAACAACAGAAGTTACCCATAGGCACCGAGAGAAACCATGAACAGGAAACACTCCAGCCAGACATACCTGCCAGAACCGGCGTACGTAGCCTTCTACCCAGCCCGGGATTCTTCTATCTAGACCGGGTTTGACACTCGGTTAGTCTCTTATACGCCAGCACAACGCCCCAGGCTCGCACATAAGACCGATCTGAGCTGGGGGGTTTCGATATCACGTCGAATAGGACAGGATCCGTCCAGTCTACCGAGTCTTGTGACAGAACAAGGGGGAGATATGTACCAAAATGCGGCGGCGGTTTCCAAATCAAGCTTCTGTAAGGCTCGGTTAGTTACCGTGACTAGAAGAGACCTTCCGGGGTGAAAGGCGGTATGGTCGGTGAGGCGGTTTACCCGTAGCCAAATATCCAGAACTCATCTTGCTTGCTTGGAGGTTCTTGGGCCGACATTTTGCTCCGATTTCAAGAAATTTGGGGTGAAAAACGTCTATGAAACAGCAAAAAAGACGGGGAGTCTATAGCCAGCCCCTCAGAAGTTTCAGTTATCGAAGTCTTTGGTGCTTATACATGGTTGCTCATGAAATATCAAGTCCAAGTGAAGGGAACATTCGGAGTTGTGTGTTTCGCAGATCAGACAAAATGAATGTCGAGGGTTAGGGGAATAGCGGAGGTGGAGGGGCTATCTAGACAGGTAGCCCAAAAGATAGTGTAACAAAAGAATTATCGCTATTCCGTGCCCAAATTCCCGCCTTTGAAGCTCCTTCATTAACAACTCAAAGGTACAATTTGATAGTCGCCGGCAAGCCGTATCAGCAAAATCCTCCCGTCTCAACCCGGGTCCTCTCTCCTTCATATCTCATCCATGAGCTAGCGATAAATCTACGCCGATTAATGTTTGACGAATACTATCTACGCAAACGACACCGGCTCGCGCGGCAGGCGTTGATATATATATCCCCGTCGCAAGCACTTCAGTGAGGAGGTTTCCGTTCGAACAAAAGGCACGGGAGGTTATTTCGGTGTCTTGATCGGCAGGCACCCGCTTCACGAAACGTGAGGTTCGGAAGTTGCACGGCTCCAAACACTTCGACGCCTGCCAGCAACAATCCTCCGGCCCTGAGCTCGCGGTTCCGGTATAGCACCGCCCTGCTGCGCTCCCATCGAACTCGTCTCGCAGGTGGGCCTATGGTAGGTAATTTTGGACCCAAAGAAGCGTGCGCGAGTACAACACAACACTTTGTGTCCTTGGAATGTCGTGGTCCTATTGAGGTGTTGCACGCACCGCTTCATGCCCGGTAGTGACATTGTTTGTACGACGCAAATCCATCTACAACTCGATTCTCATGATAAAGAGTAGCATTCACCGTGTCATACCTATACAGGAAGGCTGGTCATCATGACAACTGCTACCGACACCCAAGACAACTGAAGACGCTCCAAGCAACGCCTAGCCGTCCAAGCCTCCTTGACGTTACGAATACCAGTGCGGATCACGCACAATACGGACGGATACACCGCACAACGGGCAAACTCCACAGAGGACCCTTAACTAGCCCGATGAGGCACGATAGCGTTGAACCACGTTGAACGGGTCAACGGACCCATGTGGAATTGTGGAATGGAGCTAAGTGGGAGCATTGGAGAAGGGGAAAGTTGGGAGCTCAGATGCTCGTTCCTTTTCCGGACCAACAGATCCAGAGATCCTCCAGAACGAATCCAAGATCCTTCCGCTCTTCTCTCGGATTCTTGACAATCGGACCCTGAATCTCTAGTCTCTAACCAACATTGTGGTTGCGGTCTGGCTTTGCGGCTGAGGCGATTGGGCACGTAACTACCTAAATTACGGATTGCCCAGTACAATCCCCATACTTCATACGTGGATAAGGTAGGCGTCTAGGAAAATAAGGTAATCTGCTTTCTTGTAACCTGGGAACTGGGTCTGATCCAGCAGCCACTCTACCCATCACCGACTCCTTTACTCCTTTTCAAGTTCTTTTCCCTACTACCAACCTACATAATACTTGGTACCCTCATCGGCCGGTGCCTCTCTCTCCCGGACGCTCGCTCCCCTTTGCTGTCCCGTTAATCCTCCCGTCACCGTCTCCGCACCCCGACTCCCCCGCCTTGACCAGACAAACACATCTCAACTTGTTTGCGACGGCGACCGGCGATATTTGTGACAACAACTTGCAAGCTCTTGATTGACAGCAGCCATGGCCTACAACAGATCCTACAACCCGGACGAGCTTCCCAGGTATGTATCCCTTTTCCTGCGACCTATTCCGCGTATACCTGCCCCTACACTCTGCATATCCCCTGGAGAAGCCCGGAGAGCCCCGCACCCGTCGCCAAATCATACAGCACCTTCTTAGCCTGTATACGTGTAAGTTGATCGCCTGCTGACATTCTGCTCCCAAGATTCGCCGAGCCAGAACCAAGAGTGAGCAACCTAGTTCTATCCAGCTTCAACGCGACGAGATGGAGTCCAGCTGGATCGCATACTAATATCCCCATCAACGGTTGACAGAAAGGCACTTCACCTGCTCCGCCTCAGCAGGCTCCTTCCACAGCGCGCTACGAGACGAAGCCACCACCTCCCCGCCCCGTCGAACATCGCAACACCGGCTTCGACCAGCGTCAGAACACGTACGATCCCCAGCGTCAAAACACCCACAATCAAAACGCATACAATCAAAACCACTACGCTTCCGGCCCAGCAGACCCGCACCGACTATCACCGAGAATGCAGCAAGGACCACCGCCAGACCGCTACGGCATGAGCCCGCCTCCCTCGGCGACCGGTAGCCGGCCCGCTCATCATAACCTCCCTCCTGTCTCCTCGCGACCGCCCCCGAGCCCGACGACCCGCGATGGCGCCGACCCGACTCTTCTTCCCCTATTCAGGGCCGTTGATAAGGATGGTGAGTGCTCCGATGCCATAGCTACCCCCCGTCATACACAACCACATTCTAACCGCACTTGCGCCTCTTCTCCAGGTACCGGCCAGCTCTCCGAAAGAGAACTCTCGGCCGCGCTCGTCAACGGTGACTGGACCGCCTTCGACCCGCACACCGTCCGGATGATGATCCGCATGTTCGACAGCGACCGCAGCGGCACCATCGGGTTCGAGGAGTTTTGCGGGCTGTGGTCCTTCCTGGCCTCGTGGCGGACGCTGTTCGACCGCTTCGACATGGACAAGTCCGGCAACATCAGCCTGGACGAGTTCAACAACGCGCTGGTGGCGTTCCGCTACCGGCTCAGCCCGCGCTTCGTCGAGCTGCTCTTCCGCACGTACGACAAGCGCGGTGACGGCGTCATGAGCTTTGATCTCTTTGTGCAGGCTTGCATCAGCCTGAAGCGCATGACGGATGTGTTCAAGAAGTACGACGATGATCGCGATGGGTACATCACGCTGAGCTTTGAGGACTTCTTGACAGAAATTTTGCGCCAGCTGAAGTAAAGCGGGGATTTTTCGGTTGTTTGGATGCAGTTGCCCCTAGCCTCTTTACTCTAATGCATTTGGTTAAGCCATTTTGTACAATGATTCCCCTCTGCGTTGATGTTTTGTTTTCCTGCACCCTGCCAGCCCAGTTCTGATGAAGTCGAGAAAAAAGCCATGTGAAGGCTGAAATGAACGTTGAAGCAGTTTTGTCCATCACTATTGCGTCGTTTCATTGTCCTCTGTTCTAAATCACTTTGCATAGCAGTAGAGGACGTGATCACAGCCTGATGCGCAGCTAGCTCTGCGAAGTTCGATGCCCTACGATTCAGATTTACTTACAAGTTGCTCAACATGTTCATAGCTGGCATGAAGATCGCATAGTTCAATGGTTCAGATCAATAGCATTCTCATGAATTACTTTACTAAATGTCCATCATCGAACTTCCTACCAGGTCCATAGGCTCCCTTCCTATACTGTCCACAACATCTTAGGCCGTGATACGATGAATCTATATCAACCCGCGAATATGTCACGACGCTGAAGCCAGAACTTACGTGAGTCCAGAGTAACAGCGAGCCGGAAATATACAAAACCGTACCGGGTAAGTTACCCGTGTAACGAACCTGCCGCCGACTACCTAGCTACGTGGGATGGCCCCGAGACCGATCCGAGCCCGACCCGAGAATGGCAGCAAAGAGACAAGGGTAGCTCTTACTGTCCCCTCAATATCGTTGCGACATGGACAGACGTCTGTTTTTTGTGTGTTTACCATGCCAGCACTCGTGAAATGGGAAGCTAGAACTTTCCAGTGGAAATAGAAAACAGACGGGATGTGACAGGAGTGGGCAAGCAGACCGGCGGGAGCTAGGTAGTAGCGCACTTGTTTAGCTTTGAGTACGATCGGAGGTACCGGAGGTGAAGGTCTGCTGAGCTTTTGAGGCAAACACAGTACACTACATAGAAGGCTTTGGAAGGGCGACTTCAAGTTTAGAGATTGGCTGGGGCTGTTCTCATATGTATATCCATCCACAACCCTTGCGGTGCCTGTGCCAGACTTTGTTGATGACAGGACGGGAGTCAGCTGACTCACAGATTGTCTTGCTTGCGGTTGAGTTTGGGGTCATTATTGATGTTCGAGAAGCTTTGATGTGATATCGTCTTGGAATGTCCTGGGTTTGTCAAATTGGATTGCTCTCACAATCTTTCCGTCTCGAACAACCTTCTTTTCCCCAGTTCGTGATAGATAAACGAGCTCTTTCAAAAGGAGCTGGCAGCTCATACCAGCAGGTCGTTGTTCCCAAAAAAAGTACATGTACAAAGTGGTATCCACAGCTAAAAGAAAAGTAAAAAGCAAGCGATAGAAATTTTTATCGAAGACACTTCCATGCATTGCGACTCTGCTTGCTGCAGTGTCATCCAACTAAGCGGGGCTGCGCGAAGCATGATGATGCAACGACAAGTTAGATGGGGCCGCCGGGCAGGCAAGGTTGACAAACCGTAAGGTATGTACCCTCGCCCGGGACAAAAAAACGTAGACTCAGCAACAGTTTTTCAACAACAGATTGACAAAACACCCAAGAATTTAAAGAGCTGCATGTATCTAGATGGAACCATGACTAGCTATTAGGACCAACTCAAAGTTATAAAAGCAATAAGAGAGGGAAAAAGCTGTCTTGATGGCTTCGGCAATGTCATGATTTTGGTGGTGCGGCCCGGGCACAGTCTACGTTTTTTTTGTCCCGGGCGAGGTACCTTACTGAGTACTGTACGTACATAGCCGTACTGTACATGCTGCGGTAGGTTGATAGCGGGTTCCCACGCGGATATCCAGCTGCCATGTTACTGTGCTACCGCTAAAAAGCTGTGCAGTAGCCGATCAAGACTGGACAGGAATTGGTCCAGGGTCACAAATTGCGGGTACTTCAAGGGTTGGACGGCACTGGATGTGCAGTGATGGCACCTGCAACACTGCACCTCCAGCATGGCAAAAGCGGCAGCTCCAATCCAGGAGAGTCCACTTTCTCCTCCGTCGTCCACTCAGCAATCCTCGTCCCTTTCAAACGCAGAGATACCTGAGCTTCCTGAACTGCCAAGCTATCAGCAAGCCGTTCTTGCGATATTGAAGCCCAGTTTGGCAAGTAGTTGCTCTTCCCAAGTTGACAAGAATGATAGAACCAAACAACCCGAAACTACATTCTTCTTTGTCTTTCTGAGTCTGAGTCCAGCTTTCTCCTCCTTCGGTTTGCCGCGATTCGTTCGCTCGTCCTACATCTCGACATCCGATTCTAGAATGTTTCGTTCTGCCGCCGGGGTGGAGTACCGTGATGAAAGCCCAGGATATGGGCAGCAGCCGGAGGTCTGGAAGCACATCACCAGAACCAGGGAAAGTTGCAGATGAGACCTCCAAGGCACCAGCTGAGCCAGGCTTTGCCCTCATCTCTCAAGGACAACCTCGTTTTCCAGACAGTAGGGCATCCCTAACCGAAGGCGGTGAAAAGTGCTGTGACGACCGCCGATAGTTCCTCTCCCAGTTTGCACAAGCTGTGGTACCGGCATCTATATTTTGACAACTCTAGGCCTAAAGGGCTCAATATACAGAGCAAAATTCAAGAGGGCTAACTTCGCGTGTACAGTTGAACCCCCTCTCGCCTCTATTTGCCTATCTACGGTGGGTACTTCCCAACGGTTGGACAACGCTCAGTAACCTATATAGTTTTGTACTGTATGTGTCAAAGAGACACAACCTGATCACGGAAGGCTTGTGACAAGCCAGTTCCAGGCACATGACTTGAGATCCATGACACACCCCGATCCAGTGTACCTCTCGCATGATGAGTACGGGACATGTATCCCAGCTGTTACGACCTGTCACAACCTGACTCAAGTATACTAGAAGGCGCGCGGTCTCGCTACCTAGGTGTTCGCGCATCGTTTGAAGGGATGATACACATACGCGGCGGGACTTCGAAACAATTTCACAGAATGAAACGAAACTCGGGCTTCAAAAGCTAAGGTCAGTTTATCTTTTTCTCCCTTTCCAATAGTTTCCTTCTGATGGTACTAGTGTACACTACCTACCTAGTGTACCTGTCGTCGAACACTTTCCTTGGATCTTGGATATCGACAACCTCCACATCGTTCGCGGAACCCTTGACCCCACAAACCCACCGTCGAGGAAGGATCCACCCCTCAATTGCTCCAGCTTCAGGCAAGAGCAGTGCAAACTGAAGTGCCAAAGTGCGTGCAGCTTCTCAGTTCTCGCTGCTTGGACCATCCGGTGTCAAATCTGTCGACCTTGCACCTGCTCGGAGGAAGTCGTGCATCAAATTCTTCCATCAAACTCAAGCTAGCCAAGTTCCAATACATCAGTTGAGAGGTGCTTATCATGGGCCCCGATCGATGACACTTGAGATCTTCATACTTCAGTCTTCCCAAAGCTCTGAGGAGTGGCTTGACCTCCACCCCGGGTCAATGCTCTTGTTGTCGACATTGAAGGAATGGAACAGCATTGACGAGCAAGGGAAGCTCGAGTTCCCAGCTACCCCCCAGCACGGCCCAGCTCCGGTTGCTCCATCAGCTCCATCTACTCCACCTAGAACCCGGCGCCCAATCATCGCCAACTGTCCCTCCCGATTGACCGATTCCCCTTCTGGCAATGCTTCTGACAGACACCCCAAATACCCCCCTCCCTCGACCGGGACTCTGCCCATCCGACGCTCAATCGAGTCAAGCAACTCGAGACATGCCCCAGCCATCGACTGGCAGGCCATTCCTCACCCAGTTCCAGCGACATCACTCCATCACCTTTCCAGCGCATATCAGCGCCATACATGGCCACCGCTGCGGCCATCTGCTTTCATGGCGGCCAAGGCAGTTCGCGACATCCCGTCGGCCAGGTGCTATCAGTCACTACTTCGACAGCTCCGTGTGGGTGGGAAACGGCTATAGTCACTGACTCAGCGCAGGCCCCTTATAAGGCAGCTCAAGGTACGGTAGCATTGTTTCCTGCTACGAGCTCACGTTTAATCGGCCAGGGAGTTACTTGTTGGCTGAAGTTAGGATGCTTGGATCTACCTGCGATGTAGTGTACCGTCTCGCGAGCCTTTCAGCCCATTCTGCCCGCTGGGAAATCAGGGACTGTCGAGCCAGTCCTGACGCAGCATTCGGGCGCTCAGCTAGGCACCCGTGGCACCAAGGCAGCTTTCAAGTCGCTAGGAAACGCCGGATGCCCATCCAACATTGCCAACGTGGGCTGGAGGTCACAAACAGGAGGTTCGCCATGATCGTTCAAGTCCCCCAACTGGTCGAGGCGGCACCCATGAAAGCCCCACTCCAGCTCGAGTCTGGCCTAGGTCATTGGTCCCCTTTGTCCCCCGTCCAGTCGAGCAAGTGCCCGCTGACGCTTTCTTCTGTTCCCCCTCCCCCCCTTGCCCCTGTTGTCCCTGACGACATGCCAAAGCTGGCACTCCATGTCCCTTTTCCCTTCGACTCTGTGGCTATCCCGGCCCTCTCCCACTTATCGTTACAGCATTCGGAGCATTACAATACATCGGGACTCTCCCATTGGAACTCAATAGACTTGATGGGGTGCTCGATATCAAGGTGAACCATCGGGGGCGATCCCGCTCCGGCACACTTTGGCAGTAGGACAATGACAACGGAGCGAGGCGCCCGCTGACTGCCCCGTCTTTCTCAGTTGCCAACTGGGCATCGGATTTGGGGTATCGGTGAGGTCGGTAGCTGGCGGTATAGCGTTTGGTGAGAACAGGGCCAAGTACCGCAGCTACAGTACATACACAGATACACCACCGTTTCCTGATAGGAAAGTGTCCAGGTGCTCCATTGTTCTCTTGTTGCCCCGTCTCCCCGTTTCCTCCGTCTGAGACCCCATCTCGATTAGTCAAGATACCCTCGACAGCTTTGCGGTAGCGACAAGCAAAGGTATCCCCAAGATAGGTGCGAATGGGATGTGGGCTGCTTCCGGTCAAACCTAACAAGTACCCTTCAGTGCTTCTTCCTTGTTGCCCCCCATTGGGCTCTCAAGCCTCTTTACCCTCCCATATCAGACTCGTCCATCTCTCATACACGCATACCCTTACCTGACCAAACCTGGAGCTCGAGATACCTACCTCCTGGTCCTTTCGCACACCCCCCATCCCTTCAATCCACAGCTGCATGTCAGGATTGAGTCGTTTCCATATCCTTTATACCGGACCTGGGTTTCTGTTCTCGTTATATGGACGGCGGTTGCTGCTAGCCCCCATCCCGTGCCCATCCATTCAGAGTCGATCCCGCGGCCCTGCTTTGGTTTCATTCCTTTATTGTTAAAGGCTCTTACAACCACCGCCACCACCACACCTCACCGTCTCCCACCTTTCCTCGAACATCTTCTTGTTACACACCTACAACGACCCATAGCTTGGATCATTTTGCTCCCATTATCAGTACCTGAGAGCAATCCATCCAGATCACCGTCGATTCCGTGGGCGACAGTTGCAAAAGAGAGTCGCATCATAGACTCCGAATCCAAAACACCGACTGAGTAGCATTACTACGATACGATACGATACGCCGCGATACATACGTATAAGCCTTATCAGCAGTTATCGCTCATCTATCCGACCTTCAAAACACTCTCGACGACATCGTATGGTGGGGTATCACGATATTCAATATGCCGCCTAGGACATCCCTAACTTCTTCGTTCTCCATCACCGACGCCAATAATGAGGTTGTCTGTCCGTTGCGCAACCAAGATGGCTCAAGTTGTCGCAAGCGCTGCATAGGTGTAAGTTGCTCACGTTCAGCCTATCCTAGCTTACACCGCCTACACCGCTGTCAATCAAAACATCACCCGTCACTTACAGCCCTTTCGGTCATTATCGTTGCACCTTGCATGTCATGGATAGGATCAGCTGATGGGTATCATGACATCTAGGAGAAGAGATATCGCTCTATGCAGGAGCACATCCGTCGAGCGCACCCGGAGCACTACATCTCCAAGCTCCCTGCCACCGAGGAGAGCTTCTTGCTCATGATCAAGACGCAGCCAAACGAACGACCTCAAAACCAGCCAACTTCAGGGCCTTCTGCACATGCAGGTCAGGCTAAGGGGCTTTCGCATGCTTATCACAGAGACGGCTCGAGTGCTCCAGGGACACCTCGAAATGGCGAGGAGCAGTATACAGGAGCTGCACTGCTCCCTGCTGCAGCCGCCCTTGCACAGCTACACAACCACAAAATGGAGCAAGGCTGGGAATCAGATAATGTAAGTTGGATAATCTGGGTTTCACTTTTGTATCAGGCTGTCTCCTTCCACGTCTTTTTCGCTCTGCTAAACGATGTCTTGTGCCACAGGACTGGCATTCGGATCACGAAGGGAAGAGAAGGCCGAGGTCATCGATTGAGTTGCCCCCAATACACCTCACAAACGCCGATGTGACGAGCGCACCTTACTCCGGTTATGACTCGGGAAGACCAAGAGAAATTTTACCTTCAATCTTATCAAACTCGCCCCCTGGCCGATCATCAACTCTTCCGCCACTGCATCGGACATTAGGCCCCACTCGCACTCGAAGGCAGTCGATATCCAAACGAAGCCACCAAAGCAAGAGATCCAAAGGTGCTACATCTGAATGGCTTCGTCGGTTACAAAATGATAGCCAGCATGAGCTTCTGCGACCCGGAGGCAGCGACAGGAAAGCCTTATCCGCCGAGCCTTCGGCCGATTTTGGAAAGCGCTGGGAGGATCTTATCGATGCAGCCACTTCAGCAACGGAAGACATAGACGAGGATAGGACACCAGTGAGTTCGCAAGGCCCTTCAAAATCCAATCCAAATCTGACCAGTCAGATTCCCCGTTCACCTGTATCGATTCATCGATCATCTTTGCCTCCTCTCCAGCAGCACTACAACTATACAAGTTATCAAGCATCGCCGCTGCAGCAGGCGCTCACTCCGCCATCGTACAACCCTGAGGCTACGGATGCCTTCCCATCGGTCGAGAGTGGTGAAAGCGGAGAGAACTTCCATATCGGATCCCGGGGACTGTCGGATTCATCTCCGAGCTACTCTTCGCAGAATACGCAAATTTACTGCGCTGCGTGCCGGGAAGTTTCTTTGCTTCGGGAGTCTTATGCGTGCACCGAATGCATATGCGGCTTGTGCCGGGCATGCGTCGATGTTCTGATGCTTGAGCAAGGAGCCCGTCGGAAGTGTCCGAACTGCGCTACGATAGGGGGGCGTTTCAAGCCGTTCCAACTTGATATCAGGTAAACACACTCAGACTCTCAGTTGGCGACCAGGCCCGATAGTCGCCTTCCCATTTTAAACCCTTTCTAGGACTGCACAAACTCGGCGTCATGCGGGGAAGCTTTTCTAAGGTTGACACCAACGCTCAATTGGATCGAATACATACGGAAATTTTCTTAACGGTAAGGGGTTTGACTTCACGTCCATCATTCGGGCAGAAGTATTCATCGACTTATTAGCGCAGCGTATGATGGCCGCGTCGCCGGACGCTCCCCATGCGATATACTTCACTTCTTTACTTTCTCTCAGGATACCCATCGGACGTTCTGTTCCGCACAGCCTTGCATATATCACCACGAGGCTTCTTTCACATACGCATTCACCACATGGAGTAACAGAGGGCGCTTTCTAGGAGTTTCCTGGGGGTGGTTATCAGGCGCGTCTTCGTCATGCTTTTGTTTTCATTCGTGCTTTTCATTGTGGGATTTCGTTGCACTCGGTCGCTTTGGGGGTTGCTTTTTTCATGGTAGTACAGGACAAGTTTGAAAGCTATTTTGGCATGAATACCGCCGTTGGTCTAAATGGGGTATACCGGGGCTTTTATGTCTCGAAGATCAAGGAGACGATTGGCAGTAGTACATTCGGGGTTCTGGGCAAGGGTGCTTGCTTTTTAATGCTTTTGATGACTGCTTTGTTTCTTTGTAGGTTACTGAAACAATATCAGTTAGCTTGGTTTAGTTTGGGTATTGCTCTTCACCTTAATGTTGATGTCACTTGTGTGGTACGTGATGCTATTTTCTTTTTTTGTGTTTCTGGTAGCCCAACGCAATGCTTCTTTCCAAACAGCTTTCTAAGGTATATACCTGGAAAATTATTGCGTTTCAACCACTTGATGCGCAAGCTACAACCCTTTGACACTCGAAGATATGAACGGTGATGTTCCTTTCTGTCCCTTAGTCAATCAGTTCAAAGAATCGAAAAAGCTGTGATTCCACCGCCTCTTGTCCCTGGCTCAAGAGCAAGTGAAGGACTGAATTGACCCACCTATCTGTAGATATGTTCTTGATGAAGCACCTTAGACTTCAAGTTTTATGTGAGAAGAAACATTCTTCGATGCTGCTTTCAGAACACCTATCTAGTCCGAATGAGTGTGAACTAAGTGAATCACCACTCTACAAGCCATCTGCGAGCTATAGTAGTACCGCGACGACCATACTACCCATCCCCATTCATACTACGCAATTGCCCGCCCGGTACATATACTAGACCTCCCGCTCCTTCCTTCCGAGGAACTCATGGGCTCTCATATGGGTTGCAGGTGTAGTGGTTCATACCGCTGCCTTGTAATCCGGGAGCACATGGGTTCACTCCTCACTTCGAGCAGGTAATTATCCTTTTCCCCTTCTCCCCCTCCATCGTCCGCCTCACCATCTTCCCCTCTTTTTTTTATTTTTTTCTGCTGCTGAGTCTGTCCTTGGCTGTGGAAGGTGCTATACTGTACAAGTATGTCCTCTATCTCGAGCTGCGAGCTTAATTTTTTGTGTTTCGATTGTTAATGGCTCCTTCCGTAGAATGACTCTTTGCCTATCTTAATGATGCGTTACGAACCAAGGGGAAGGGGCAGCCCGGGGAAGGAGTCTGGGGCCCTACCGTAGTTTGGCCCTCGCATTTTGCCGTGACAGCCTCACTCGCCCTGTTGTTAAACTTCGTACTTTCGCGACTTTTTCCTTTCCCTTCTAGTTCCATTCCAGATCAACAACATCACCAGGATCTCAGTCATCCACCATATTCCCGAAGACACAAGATACTGGCAATGCCTGATTTTTGTACTGGTCTGAAAATACCCAGTGTCGATATACCAGCGCATATATTCGAAGCGATAAGAATATTTTGGAGTGACTATCAAATCTTGAGTTTGACCGTGTGCTCGTCGCAAGCATCCTTAAGCGCACCGTTGCACAAAGTATGTTCTATCTACCCATTCAAACAAATCCAATGTGGGAATGGCGTGCTTCGACATTCTTCTTCTGTTTCTTTGACCGGGGCAATCTGCCGGTTAGTACCACGCGAGAATCCGGGGCAGACGAAGGTTCGAAGCTACCCGCAATATGGATGAATTCCAGGCATAATACCGGCATGCTGAGTCTAGGTTCCATCAGACTTCGGACCGCGTTAATGTCTTTGAACCGAATGCAATATACTTTATCAGCATCATAGTTCGCCCTGGTTCTGCGTTTCTTCGGGAGAATCTCAAGCTCTTCCATCGGCGGTGCCGTGTTACCATCCATACCACGTTTTCACTGCTACATACAACCCAACCCAGTTTTGACACCACCGACTTGGAAGTCATCTTTCAAGCACAAAACCGTTTTCATAAATTTCATTCTCGTTACCGGCTATTGCTCATCAAGTGTTCCAGCCCAAAGACCCGTCTTCCCGGTTGCAGTGGTCCATCGACGTGCCTCTCGGTCGATCGGGGTCCGAAGATCACGAACTGGCTGGACCATCATGTTCTCAAAGTTGTTTCTCAACACTCTTGAACTGTTCCCTGGCCGCGTCGTCAGCTCAGTCATTTAGCCTGACAATTGTTGACTGCCGTCTGCAAGGCATGGCGTACCCTACGACGCTAAAATGTGAGCAAGCTTCCATTGCAGAAGCTATTCCGGGGTCTGTCATGGTTGAAAGAGATCAAGCTCTGCAATCTAGCCCTCGATATTGCTCGCTCGTCATATGTGTTATGACAGATTTCACAGCGGGGAGGCATGAACATACAAGGTAATCTTCAGCCTAACCTGCGATGTCGGTTGGTAGGGTCACTTCCTCCCGGCCTGGCATGTTTTGCTGTTCCTATCCGCGGCCGTATGCTCGTACAAAAAGCCTCTGGGCCCGTTCCGAACGGAAAATGAAAGTGGTGTAAGAATTGCTTGTTTTATTTACTTTTGACTTCAGTCCACTTGTCAATTCATCGTCCACCTCTTCTCAAAAACTTCGATAAAGCTCACTCCAAAACACCCGTGGGCACTGCAACGAACCCCCCTACAATCCCACGACTTCCGTGGTCTTCTGTCTGAGGAACCACTTACACGCATCAACCACGTTGACAACCCCCTCGAAGCTTATTCAGACTTGGATCCATGTTGCACACCATGCGTTGGTGATAACATCAGCCTTGCTAATGCAGGCACCCGAACCGAACAAGGGGCTTTAGGAAAGTCGTGTTGGGACTGAAGCGCCGTCACCCGTTACACGCTCTTCGTATTTGCCCCGACTAGCTCTTCGAGAACCCCCATTGCTGGGCTTCTATCCTGTGTATCCCGAGGGTTCATTCAGTTCCTTTTCTTGACCGATCCGAGCTCTTGGAAAGGGAGAAGTGGGATCCATGAGAGGATAATACGGCATCCATCCCCATCCTTCGGGAAGCGCTTGATTCTTGTTCGAGTCTTGAACACCATCTCGGACACTTACCGTTCATCATTCGACTATCTCGGAAGCACCAACACAATTCGAGGGGTTCTCGCCGTGTGAAGACTAAGACACTATCTGGTACCGTCAAATATTCGCATAAGTGGCGAGCGAGGACGTGGATAAATCGACAGAACTTGACCACTCTCTCTCCGTGCCATATTCTCAACCTTCGACAGGCCAGAAACCAAAGGCTTTTGGCGATCATCAATAACGCCTTCCTCTCCATCTCAAAGCATCATCCAAAGCGAGTATTTCCAGTGTTGCTGGTCAGTTGATCGGCAGAACTGGCTTAAGGGATTCAAGACAATTCTGCAAGCTCCCGAAACCGAACAAAGTAGCGGTCCATCTCACTCCCGCATAACGGCTGGTTTTCCCACCAATTCTTAAAACTTCACCCAACTGACGTGGCAAAGACCGTTTGCTCGCGGTTTTGGTTGACGAAGAGGCTGGGTCAGCTTTTACCAAACCACACCAACTACCTCATTTTTGAATATTAAAGGTACCACGGCTTAACTGCAGTTCCGAAACTCTCAACAACGCCGCAGCAAATTAGTAGAGACACCAAAATGGCCAAGGGAATTTTCTTCATGTCATGGGAGCTGTGGCAGCAGATGACATTTGTAAGTCAAGACAGCATCACCAGACTCCTTCCTCTTTACTCTGAATCCCTGTTTAGAAGATGCCAGTTCGCTAACAATTATCCCAAGGCACTCGCCGTGGCAATAGTAGCCGTATTCTGCGCCGGCCTGGTCAAGCTATGGTGGACGAACCGTATCGTACGAAAACAGGAGATCCTGGACGAGGAAAAGAAGGCGCGGATCGATGACATGCGCAGCACGGGGCTCCGACCTACCTCTTCCAAGCGCGCAGCAGCCAGCACCATCCCTTTCGGGGTCCGGGCGATCCAGAGCGGCGTCCAAGTTGACGGCATTTGGATTTCGAGACCGGCGACTCCCACCGAAACAACAAAACTTACCTCGGCGTTAACGCTGGTGAATCTAGATGCGGAGCAACAGAGGAGGGAGAAGACGAAGGCGGCAGGTGTCACGACGACGTCGCAAAGGCTTATTACGCCTGACGGCTCACTCCTGCAGAGACTCACGGATTCCGAGTCGTTGGAGAGTAACTCATCAGGGGTAATCCCACCTCCGATCTCGCGAGACCAGAGGCACTATTATCCTCATCGCCACGGTTTGCAGACTCCCCATGCTTTGAACGAAGACACCCTCCGAAGACTCGAGGGTCAAGATGGAGGAGCACAGCCGCAGAGACCAGCAGTCTATGACATATACGTGCCAACCTCCTCCTCCCGACGACAACAAGAGGTCCGCGGCGGTGGCGCGGACGGCGGTGGTCCTACCAGGGGCAGTCAGCGAAGCACCGGCTCTGAATCAGGCGACTCCTCCACTGATTCCGCCCAGCAGCGGTTTACGCGAAGCGGGAGTGGAAGATCCTATAGCTCGTCCAGCGGCGGCGGCGGCGGCGGCGGTGGAGGAGGAGGAGGAGGAAGAATGTATGGGCCAAGAGGAGTCGAAAGGAGAGATGCCGCCGTTCGGGATCCGTTTGGCACTCCTCCTTCGCATGTGATATATCAACAGCAGCAACAACAGCAGGATGAAGAGACAAGGTCTATGATGATCCCTGCCCCCGAGCCGACGTTCGGGCCTGGAGATTTGCATTTCACCAACCACAGGTCTGCGGCTCGGAGGGTCAATGACGGGTTTGAGGTCTTGCATGTTGGAAGGCCTGGGACACCGGGTACTGAGCCCAGAGTGAACCATTATCATCTCAAACAGTCTGGAAGGGGAGGGGAGTGGTGAGGAACCTGGCCAGGCCCAGGGCAGTCGTGTGCTTAGATATGGACGAAGGTAGTAGGTAAGGAACACGTTAGCCTCTCCAGCAGTTGCAACAGCGCTAGACAGATCATTCTGCGGTTTCTTTTGCTGGGTGTCCCCCAGGCTCAAAGGAGGATGGACGGTTGTTGTTTTTGGATGGTTATGAGAAATATCCGATATAGGACGGCGACATGACGGGAAGAGGCGTCAAGAGGCCGAAATTAAGCAAGAGTTGTAGTTCTTTCTTTTTGGATAGGATGTTCTCGTTGGAAACGCATTCGGGATCAAAAGGCTGTTCCGCAACCTCTCATGCCCATTTGACAGAGAGTCGCTATATCGAGAATCGGGATGGAAACCGGTGATTTAGGCGAGTATGTAGGGTCAAGAAATCGAAGTCCATATGGTCAAAGGGCCATGGTTACAAGCATCGTCGGAGAGGTTCGTGACTGTCATGTTCGATGAAGAAGATTGTGATGGGATTTGGGTAGCAATAAAATTGTATCTCTGCACCAATAGACATTGAATGCAAAGAGTGTCAAGATGATGAAGAGTGTCAAGATGATGAAGAGAGATCAAGATTGTGAAGAGAGGTCAAAGTTGTGAAGAGAGGTCAAAGTTGTGAAGAGAGGTCACGATATTGACGGGGAGTCCAGAATTGGTATGAATTGACAAACCCCCAGGGGTGACCGCTGATGAGTGGACCCCACAGTGGAACCCGTCCCGCCGCCTGTCGTTCTCCACTGAATCTAGGCATCCGGCGGGGCCTAGCACCCCGCATTGCTGGGCTGAATTGGTCATCTAGGTCACATGTTAGCGTGTCGCTCTTCCCCAATTTGTAGAACGCGGGTCGCGCTCTTGCCTGCTGTTTTCGCCTCTGTCAACATTCGCGTATCTTTAGCTCTAGTCCAGGCCGCTTTTTTCTTTTCGCCTTTCTGCCTTGCTTTTCCTGTGGCCATCTCCAAAACCCTTTCGCTCGCTGCCGGTCATACCATCGCTACACGCTACGGAACGCAAGAACTGGAGCATCGGATTACACAATGTCGAACAATGAGGAGTACGATGAGTCCGCCAACATGGAGGACGATAGCGGGATCCCAAACCCAGGCGCCCCAACACCACTTTCTGCTCTAGAGGTATGCATGGCTTCAGTTGGCGATTCTGATCTGCAAATCACTAACGGTTCTTTCTAGGGCGTTGCTGGACTTACCAAACGTGACATCCAGTTGATCGTCGATGGAGGCTTCAACACCGTCGAATCCGTTGCCTATACCCCACGTAGGGTATTGGAACAGATCAAGGGAATTTCTGAGCAGAAGGCAGGCAAAATCTTGGCAGAAGGTCAGTCGCTCGGAGTCGATATGCTTATGGCTGCATTTTGGGAGTACGAAGTTACTGACTACAATCAAGCCTCCAAACTTGTGCCTATGGGCTTTACTACTGCGACGGAGATGCACCAGCGCCGCAGCGAACTTATTTCCATCACGACCGGCTCCAAAAACTTGGACACACTATTGGCTGGTGGTATCGAGACCGGCAGTGTAACCGAAATCTTTGGAGAGTTCAGAACAGGAAAATCGCAGATCTGCCATACTCTAGCGGTCACATGCCAGCTTCCTTTCGACATGGGAGGTGGTGAGGGAAAATGTCTGTACATCGACACCGAAGGTACCTTCCGTCCTGTTCGTCTTCTCGCAGTGGCCAACCGATACGGTCTCTCGGGAGAAGAAGTTCTTGACAATGTCGCCTACGCAAGAGCCTATAATTCGGATCATCAGCTGCAGCTCCTGAACCAGGCCGCAGCCATGATGTGTGAGACTCGTTTCAGTCTGTTGATTGTCGATTCCGCGACCTCGCTCTACAGAACGGACTTCTTGGGCCGTGGCGAACTCAGTTCTCGCCAAACCCATCTCGCAAAGTTTATGCGCACTCTTCAGCGTCTTGCCGACGAGTTCGGTATCGCGGTGGTGATCACGAACCAGGTCGTGGCGCAGGTCGACGGTGGCCCGTCTGCAATGTTCAACCCAGACCCCAAGAAACCAATCGGTGGCAACATCATTGCGCACGCCAGTACTACTCGCATCAGCCTGAAGAAGGGCCGCGGAGAGACAAGAATCGCGAAGATCTACGACAGCCCGTGCTTACCAGAGAGCGACTGCTTGTTTGCTATCAATGAGGACGGTATCGGGGACCCCAGCCCGAAGGATATGGAGAAGATGAACCAATAGTCTTCAACGGGGATGGTGACAGCGAATCAACATGAGATTCATACACTAATCTAGGAAGGCAAGGGACTGATGATATGACGATACAGGGTCGGATGTGTGTATAAGGTAATGGGTGTTTCTGATGGACATTAGCGCGTTTTTATTGTTTGCATGGGAGGGCAGCCTGGCGTTACACATGTCTGGTATGACTGGTAGAAGTCTGGAGTTTAGTCAACTTATCATCAACAAGGGTACTTATTCTTTTCTCAACGCGGTCAACGAGCTGAAGCTGTCATAAGTCGTTTCGCCAACCAGCCATTGACCTGTGCAGAAGCAGCTTCTCGATGCTGAGGACAAGCATCCCAGGTGTGGTATTCCTAACCACATAGGGCTGTGAAGCTGAAGGTCTCAACCTTGAGCAGTTCAAGCTACCGTCCTCTACCATTGCTGAAATTGGGCCACATACGGCGAAGAACTTCCTGAGTAAAGGGCTCGGTGTGAAATGGTATTTATCGATTAGAAAGTTAAACTGTGCGTTATCACTAGTGATCATTGTGAAGTCGTGGATGTCAAAGAGATGGAAAGGCTTTCGCTTCCTTCTTGGTGTGACGTACCTTGTACCCTATTCACATAGTCCAACTAGTGGTTTAGCACAGAGCTCCCCCACCAACCAACGCCAGCGATTGACCGACCCGCTGCAACTGCTTCGCTTGCAACGCTGCGCTGTGCTTGGGAACTTGAACTTGCCGGGCGGCCAGAAATTCTGCCCCAGGGCATCACAGCAAAAGCAACAACCGCGTTTGCATCAAAAAGCGCGACAGCAACCCCTCGACATTTCCCATACCGCACCGAATGATACCCATGGGAACAAGATGAGCGCACGGGATTTTGAGATTCTCTATAAAGAGACGCGCCTTAACCTCGAGCCGTCCACGTCATCGTCGATTGTCCAAATCCGCGTCGGATCACACAACCACAGCTCCTTCAGCAGGTCGACAACAGCAAGCGCGCGCGCCATCAACGCCGCCGACGACGAGAAGGCCTACCGAATCCGGAACCTAGCCACTGCTTCATCAGTATACTACCGAAAGCACCATGCCTCGCCCCGTGGCTTCCATTGGCGAGTCCTTGAGAATGACACCGTCCTGAGCATCCGCGCGACCGACGTCTGCAAACCAAACCACCACCAACACAACGATACCGACGCGCCCTTGGTCTTGAACCTGCGCTTCCCCTCGCCGATACGAACCTCTTGCATTGGCTTCTCCGACCCAGAGGCCCACGATGCCCTCTGCGTCCATGTCGTGGACCAGTCCAACCAGCTCCACACCATCACCCTTCGCCCAGATCACTTCAGGAAGAGGCTAGCAACCGATGGCGGGCTGGGCGAGTTGTGCAAGTCGTACTCCCCGCCCGGGTTTGGCTTCAAGCAACCACACCGGCTTGTGGTTGTGAACCATGACCAGCTAATCGTCACAATGCACGATGGAGGAATACTCAGGTTCGACAGGAATAGCAGATCAAACGGTGAGCACTCCTGCATCCGCAGTTCTGCAGAAACAACTGCTAACTGAGCCCTATAGCAAACGGCAACCCATGGAAGGAGACCATCTACAACGTTGCTGGATGGGGACAGAGCTTACAAAAGCTGGTTCCTTTCAAGCGAGACCCGACAGTGCGGTACGGCAACACCAACATGGAGCTAACAGCAGCTACGTCGACAGCCATTACGAATGCGGGCATCGATGGCGCCGCCTTTCTGTTTACCATTTGCCTGGATCACCGCATGCGGGTGTGGGATGTGCGGACGGGCCAGATTATGTATACGGGCGACATTCTGAACGCTAAGCGCGATCCCCAGGATATCGCCCGATGGACTATCGACCCTTCTCAAACCAACCTAATCCGTATTCTGGACAATGGCCCTGGCCAATGTCTGGTCGTCACCTACTCGCCAATAGGGTCGGGCGAGTTCAAGTTCTGGAAAGTGAAGGCCAACGCCCAAGGATCGATCCATGTCGCCGACTGCTTCCCAGAACAGAAGCTGGTCCCAGCTAGCCCATCTTCTCTGGATATCTGGACCTTGGCCGGTTTCGCTGTCGCACAACAAGCAGAGGGGCCTGAGCTGTGGACGCTGTGGAAGAACAATATCACCTACCGGGTCCAGAAGCTTCAGGTACACCCAAGGAGCGCCAGTGGACCTTTCGATGATGGTTGGAAAATGGTCAATATCGAATCTTCGGCGGCATCTGCACAGACGTCGGGGCCTTGCGATCCCGTGGATTCAACCGAGAAGTGGTTGGAACTTATCTTCTTCCCGGGCAGATTTTCCAAGTCGACGCTCGAGACAGCACTGGTGATGTACGAAAAGGGCCTCGGGACGTACAAGGAGGGTAATTCGAGATCAAACAAGAGCATCGCAGAGTCGATTTGCTCCGTCCTTGGAGCTACCACAACGCTCGATCGAAGCTCGGTCGGAGGGCTGGATTATGAACAGTTCAGGGGTACGAGCGAGACTCAGTGGACACGGTTTTGGCGTTTGTTGCTCGAGTTGGACAAGCAAAGGGGTGAAGCACTATCCTTGGTTCTTGATCCTGTGGATGGCATGATCTGGGTTGCCTGTGCCGATCTCTTGTCTGCTATCAGGCAATGCAGCGACCTTGACCGAATTTATCACAACATCGAAACCCCAAGCCAGAAGGATCAGGACATTGCGGCCTTGGTCTCGGCTGGTCTGAACTTTGTCGACGTCTTCTCGGACAGCATGTTGGAGTTGAGCAGAGCGGCGTTACGGCCAGAACTATTTGAAGAGTCGTCACTATCGGATGCCGAGCGCATGCAGCAGTTTTATGACAAGGCAGGGTTCTGGCGCCAAGTTACCGAAGAGGATGTGGCTCAAGTGGTGGAAACCCTTGGACAAAACTTCCAAATGGTTACTCCTAGGTTGTACGAAGATTTGTTCGAGCTAATCACAGCGGCGGGTGATGGGAACTCGCAGGAATTGCGAGCACCGTTCACAGGATTTGGGCGGAAACTGGTCATCCGGACAGTGCAGGAGACGATCGAGCTTCATTGGAAGATACTCTTCAGCCAACTCATCCTTCTGGTTCACATGGAGGATGAGATCGAAGACGAGAAGAGTGCACTACACGCGAGGTTCGACGTCGGCCTAGTCTACCGCAAACTGGTTGATGCTCTTAAGCGGCTCGAGCATCTCAGGTGGATGGTCAAGACAGAGCTTACTATCCCTGTGCCAAAGGCCGATCACTCTGGCTCCGCATCACCTGTAGCCAACCGTGGCAAGGAGGAGACTTATGCAATCACTGCCTTAGAAGGACTCATTGGACATCTCTTGGGATTGCCAGAAAGCCATGGCGAACCTCTGCTGTCTAGCATCACTGATGTCGTTCTTGACATTTGTGCTCCGACTAGCTCGACCGAGCTCGACAATGGAATTATGCAATGCTGGCTTCTGAAACAGGGCCGTCCTGACCTCGCGAAGGAGCTCAATCCGTTTGCTCAGCAAGATCCCTTTTCTACTTACATCCAGGGTCGTGTGTTCCTTGCCCTCAACGAGCACAGCACTGCCGCTCAGTGTTTCAAGAAGGCATCGGTTGGCCTAAGCACAGAGCGTGCAACTGTGCAACGGCATAGTGCTGGCCTTCTCGACGATACGGAGCGGAAGTTGCTTTACAGCGGACTTCCTAACTATTACGCTCACATTGTAAACCTTTTCGAACGGCAAAAGGCCTATTCCTACGTGGTCGAGTTCTCCAAGCTTGCTCTGCAATTCATTCAGGACAACCAGGAGGATGAGAACACCAGCAGTCAGCGGACTAAGCACAACGATGTCAAGACGGAAATGCTTTCCCGCCTCTTTACCGCCTCCACAGCCATCTCCCAATTCGACGTCGCGCACTCCACCCTGCTCGCCATGGTCGACGACGAGGTGCTGCAAAAGTCGTACCTTCGCAAGCTCGTCGAGAAGATGTGCGAGGCCGGCCAGAACACCGAGCTAGTCAACCTGCCCTTCTCCGGTCTGCAAACCATGGTCGACGACATCCTGGTCGAGAAGTGCCGGCAAGTCCGCGACGTGCTCAACGGCGTGCCGTACCACCAGATCCTGTACGCCTGGCGCATCAGCCACAACGACTACCGCGGCGCCGCCTCCGTCCTGCTCGACCGGCTGCAGAAGCTGAGACAGATGGGCGAAGGCGACAAGGTCGGTGTCAGCGGGGAGGACGCGCTGGATACGCAGGTGACGAGACAATACCTGCTGCTCATCAACGCGCTGAGCTGCGTCCAGGCAAAGGGGGAGGCTTACATCCTCGAGGACATTCTCTCTGACGAAGATGAGGAAGACCAAGGCGTGAAGCCTAACGGGAAGGCTGGAGGTGACAACCTAGAAGACCATCTCGACGATCTTCTGGAGCGCCTTGACACCGCTGAAGACCCCGCCCAACAACAGCAACAGCAACAGCAACCCTCCAAGAAGAAGACAGCGGGAAGGACCACCAGGGCCTCCGCAGCGGCTGCTTCTACGACATCCGAATCTCAGCAGGAGGAGGATCGTGTTCTTGCCGAGAAGTTGAGGCAGTTCTCCGCCGCTTCCGAATCGTTCTCTGGCGAGTCGCGCAGGAGGCTGCTTACGCTGGCCGACATCCGGAAGCAGTACCAGCAGGAGCTGGACAGGATCGTGGCGATCCAGAACAACCAGTTTGGATTCACGGATGGGTTTGATGGTGACGATGGGGACATTCTCATGTCGTGAGTGAGTGAGTTGGTTTGCATGTGTTGGCTTGCCTGGTTGCTTCATTGTAATGCTAGAATGAGATGAAAATTTATCGAAATCATGGAGAAAAAAAGGGACAGGAAAGGAGTAGTTATGGGGTTAGGAACAGCGGGTTACGAATTATAAGCCTTTGTTATGTCTTGATCTCATTGCTGGGAGTACCGGTTTTTCTGTGGCATGACAAGTGTATGGTGATGTCGGGCTACCCAATTGTCTAAAGTTGAGTCTTATTCGCATAACGATTAGCATATGATAGCACGTACAGTTTCGATCAATAAGTCTCCGTTGACTGTGTTTACCAATCTTGATTCGCTCATCGTCCATTCAGGGGCGAGATCCAGTCGTATGGGGAGAGAGAAAGCAACGGCGGCTGCGGCTGCGGCGCAACCTCTCCATCTGCGATTATGATATAATTCTTGCTCGTTCGAAAAGCCAACGCCGTGCCATGCTAAGTCAGAAAATATTTATGTAAAACTCGAGACTCATTCTCACACATGGAGTTTCATGAAGTCCCGCTAGAGCCGCCCTCCCTCCAACCAAGCAACAAACAAATAAACCGCTACCGTCTTGCGCGCGCGCATTCGCTTTTTACCAATTCAGCATTTCTTGTCTGTTCGTTTCGTTCCGTTCATCCTCCCGTCATCCATTCTCCTCCCAAATATCATTATTATATCATCATTGGCCTTTATCTAAGCCACACTCAGGTCATTCATCCAGCTTGGTTTCGCTCGCTGCACCTCCTGTTGGGGGATTCATCGAGGTAATCTAAGCAGCAGGTATCCCGGCAAGCCGGTTATCGTTGGGAGGTGGCGCTGGTAGAGCGTTTTGACCAGGAGGAGCAGCAGCCGCCGCAGCCGCAATTTCGGGCGCTTGTCGGTAGAGGATGATCTCTGACTGTTTGAAGTACCGCCGGGCATCTATATTATCAACGAACAAAGGCGGTTAGCAACTGTGAAGTAAGGGGGTAGTGGTGATGGGAGGACGGGTGGTTAACTGGTCCTGTTTTTGAAACTTACCTTCATCTATGAGAACCAAACTGAGGTAGTATCTTGTGGAAAACTTCTTGTTGACGTCGCGGAAGGTGGGTGTCAGGTCGAAACCGCCCAGGAACAGTCGGATAGGGATGGTCTCTCCCCTTGATGGCGAGCCGTCCATGATCTATACAACCGGTAAGTTAGTTATCGGTTGAGGCAACGTCATTGATAAGGGGGTGAGATAGGGGAGAACATACCTCAAACCGCACCAAGGTCTCGCTCTCATTGTACTGGTTCGGCGCAACACCCGTTGTTTCGCGGCGAATGATGCTGAGCTCCATATGCTTAATCTTGAGCCGTACAAGCAAGAAGTAGATGCGGCCCACGATGACATCCTTGAGGTGGTACTTGCTCTTGCTATACTCGAACTCTATGTGCAGACAGTCCTCGATGCCGACGTCCATCTTGATGCTGCTGTTCATCTCGGGCGGGATGCGGTAGCTGTAGACCCAGATGTCCTTCTCGCGGATGACGTCGGCCATGCGGCGCGAGACGGTGACGCGCACGAAGTAGCGCAGCTTAACGTTGATGCCGTTGTACGACTCGTATTGCTTCTCGACGTTCTTGAAGTTGAAGTCGAACGTCTGGGGGTGCTGCAGCTCGCCCGGGGCCGCGAGCTCCTGCACTAGCGACAGGAACTCGTAGTGGTTCCCCCGATCGAAAAACATTTCTATTGTGCCGATGAACTGGACCTTGATGCCCGTGTGCTCCAGCCTCTTGCCGTCCTTGGGCCGCACCGTCACGGCGCCCTTGACCGACTCGCCGTCCATGTACAGCGGCGCCTTCTCGCGCCGGTTCTTGTCTAGCTTGACATCCACCATGGATCGGTCGTCGGCATCGTCGAGGACGATGTCGATATCGACCGGTGTTGCAAAGAAGTACGACATGGTAGGCTGCGGTTGTTCGTGTTTATGTTCGGGTGGTTATAGTTCTGGCGCGCTGTGTTGCGGATAAGAAGGGGACGTCTTGGTCGGGAATCGGACCGCGCGACGCCAATGGCCCTGTAAGTTGGACCAGGTGGTGGGTAGCTTTCGGGTTGGATAGGCAAGTCTTTAAACAATCGTAGTAATCAGTAACTCGATTCGCACGAGGATATTGCAGCTTCAGCACTGTTCAATTGCTAACATACGAAAGGCTGACGGCAAACTGAAGCTCACTCGTGATGTTCGGTGTACTGCCGGTATGTCGAACGTGTAGGTCTCTGGCAAGGTAGCTGTTACTGATGCAGTGGTTCAGACGAAGCGGCGGCAGCTTGTAGGTCGTCGTCAGCGATGCGGCACTGCTTGGTCGGTCCCTCCTTTTCCGGGGGCGGTGTCTGCCCACTGAGCGAGCTGGGCTAAAGTGGGGTGTGATTGCCGGCTGGGCGCCCGAGTGGGCATCTTCCGGCAACTGGACGAGCTGTCCAAGTGCAAGCTTGCGCTCAACAGCATCAGAGCTCACGGTCCTCAACCACATGGCGCTTGTTTTAAATTCACCTTGGCGATCAACCACCAGCAGGGGTTGTATAAAACTTTTGGTTCAAGAGTCGCAGCAAAATATGATCAAGAAGAAATGGAACGGTTAGAATCATAAAGACACTGTCCATGCTGCCAATTGCCTTGTGGTGTAGTTACAATATGCCCATGTCTTGTAGACATAGTCAAAGAGCAGTTATACCAAGACTCTACGTGCAACTTGTGAATAGCCTCGTGCACCCGTTGTTAGCTCCCATGCTGATGAATGTCACAATTCCACCATGACGGGCCTGAAGAAACGCGTTGTTGTTGGACGAGATGCACGCGAACACAGTGAGGACCGACAGTGCAGGTGAGGAAAGGTGAGGCTGGAGCCAGACCCAGAGGCTGACCGGTACCTGCACGGGCCATGTTTGCCCCACTTTGGCATGTTCCGCCGCAATTTGGACCAATGGCAGCGTTCACCAGCCCCTCTGCCCTAAGGCAGGCAGCGCGGGCGGTCGGCACACACAAGTTGAATTATTCCGGGCGTCCCAAAATCGACATTTTTCTTTGGGTTTTGCAACCTCCCAGTCCACCTCGACGACGAACTGACCACCCTCACCTCCTCACCCTCCGACCGACGCCAAAATGCGCTACATCCACAGTGAGGAGACCCTGGAGGTCCCTGAGAACGGTACGTTTGCGCTTGATTGACGTTATTCTGCGATATCTACGGCCCGAGCGAAAGAAGACGGCTGAGGCACGGGCTTGGCCAGGCGAAAGCGAGCGACGGACGGACGGCAACCACCAGAGAGGAAACGGCATGGGAATGGATTGATGGGGACAACGACTTTGGGCTGGCTGGTTGCTATATGGGGGATGGACGTTTTTCGCTGGCCGGCCGAGCTTGGGAATCGAAACGACCGTGTTTGGGCCTGTCGCGTATAAGCTGTGTATCACTAACGCCACTTTCGGTTTACAGTCAAGGTCTCGATCAAGTCCAGGATCGTTACCGTCGAGGGCCCCCGTGGCAAGCTCGTCAAGGACCTCAGCCACATCGCCGTCAACTTCTCCGTCATCAAGAAGGGCGTCATCGGCCTCGAGATCCACCATGGCAACCGTAAGAACGTCGCCGCTCTCCGTACCGTCCGCACCATCATCAACAACTTGATCATCGGTGTCACCAAGGGCTTCAAGTACAAGATGCGCTACGTCTATGCCCATTTCCCCATCAACGTCAACGTTGAGAAGAACGCCGAGACTGGCAACTTCGAGGTCGAGATCCGGTATGTTTGGAAACGATTCCTACACGTGGAGGATTGGGGATAAAAGGTGGCGCATGCGCCAAGGTGGAACAGAAGTGCTGACTAGAGCGTGTGTGCAGCAACTTCATCGGCGAGAAGATCGTCCGCCGCGTCGTTATGCAGCCCGGTGTCGATGTCGAGATCTCCAAGGCCCAGAAGGATGAGCTTGTCCTCTCCGGCAACTCCCTCGAGGGTGTCTCCCAGTCCGCTGCTGATATCCAGCAGATCTGCCGGGTGCGCAACAAGGATATCCGTAAGGTACGTTGCGAAAGCTATATCTCCGGGGCTATAATGGGCTGGTTGGGAAGCCAGCAAACGATGGCTTGTTTTGCTAATACGGCTTGCAGTTCCTTGACGGTATCTACGTCTCCGAGAAGGGCAACATTGTCGAGGACCAGTAAACGTGCGGCTCGGCATGGGTTTCTTTGTGCTTTATGGGTCTCACCGGAGTGACAAGGGTCTTTGGCATTTGCATGTTTTGTAGCGTAAGGGAAAAAATTCGCTACGGGCAAAATGGGCAAATCTTTTGAAGAATCACCCCCCTTTCTCGGGTTCTCGCCAATTACCTAGCATCAACGTCTTGGGAGGCGCCCTCCTCTTCCAGTGGGTGACTGGGGAGGAGAGACGGGCATGTCACATGTGTTCTCCTTGGACCAGGAAAACGCAACAGCAGAACATAACGAGAGAATACCCAAACAACAAAAACCGAGCATCGAGTGTGTGACGACCGTACATGTCGGGGAAATGGGCATCACGAGAACGCCGAAGATGTTAGGGATGATTCTGTTTGTTAGGCTGATGGTCATATTATACCCAGACTAACTCTGTAGCTGAGCCAGTCGAAGAGTCTCCAGAGACCAAATCTATTTATGATCTACAACTTTGGTTAATAGCCCATCATCTCTCAAGTGTGCGGCTCTTGCGTCGAGGGAAAATGATATGGAGGTACACATGTCATGTTACCGACCACTCCTGCATAATTCAGGGGTCGTTGCACCGACCCTTTTGACGACGAGAAACGAGGGCCAAAGCAAACTCGACCATACATTCAACCAGTCGGATTCAACACCAGTGCCCAACTCATCTGCTTCTGCCCGTCTCCTATAGACTCCATATAAATCCTTACCCTCCATTATAACTGTTCACACCTCGAGCAAAGCAACACACTACCACTGATCTTGTTTCTTGAGATTTGAAACATCGACGAGTTAAGTTTCAACATCATTGCCCATCCCGTCTACATCTGCCCGCCTCTTATACGGTTCGTATAAGTCCTTACTCTCCATTATAACTCTTCATACATCAAGCAAAGGAACACATTACTCGATTTTGTTTTTTTTCATATGCGAAACTTCTCGATTTCTCACTATCACCTTTGACATCTCATCTCCTCATTTCAACCAGATCTTTCTCCATTCATTTCATGCATACGTATATACATCAATCAAGTCATTCATTACACATGTCCGTATCCTGATCCTCATCTTCATCATCATCCCTGCCACTCTCACTTCTTCCCTTCCCTCCCCTTTCCTTTTCTCTCACTCTCTCGAAATCAGACTTTCCTCGCTCGTCCAGAGAACTCGCTCGCCGAATTCACATCCCCCACTGGACCCATCATCCCAAGTCGCGGAGAAAATCATATATACCAACGAGCTTTGAAAAAGGAAAACCAATGAGAAAATCCTCCGTGACCTCGTAAACCTGAGCTCATAACGCCGTGAAAACCAAAGAATGGGGAATAGTTGTGTGGATGAGCGCACTGAGAACATGTGTGGAATCCACAAGTGCTCAGCGTCTCTGGGTAGGGGGGGATAGGTGGTGATGGTGTTATGTAGTTCGAAAACCGGAGGGAATCAGAAAAGAGATATACACAGAAACGAGAAATTGGGAATGGCGGAGTTGCAGTAGCTTTGTCATCTGTCTGGGAATGCATTCATGTTGCATGAGGTCCATACATAGACAGATGAAGTGCAGCGGCTGCAGGGAATCAGTCAAGGTTAGGATGAGTCCTTGCACCGTTGTTACTTCATCCCCTCATAGGGCCGGGAGATCTCGAAATGCGGCGCTGACCAGGAGGAGGCGGAGGCACGGAGCTAACGCGCGACACGCGAGTCGTCGTCCTAGTGACTCTGCTGGCTGTCCTGGTCCTGCCAGCACCGCCGTGAGCAGAGGCAGAGCGCGCAGAGCGCCGAGTTCGTCTATCGCTACTGAACGAGCCTATTGTGTTTCCAAGGTCAGTATTTGACAATTTTGTCTCGTTCACGGTTCCGCCTGTCGGTCGGTTGGTTGAAAACTTACTAGGGCTTCCGCTGGATGTATAATCAGAATAGTAATAGCTGCTATTCTCGCTCCTGGACTTGCGTCTCGACGACTCCTTCTTCTTGTCCTTCTTCATTCCGAGCAAGAGCCAGAGCGTACCGAGCGCTGCTCCGGCGCCCATCAGCCCTTTACCGCTGCTTTCCTTGCGCGCAGCGGCTCCGCTGGGACGACCGCCGGCGGC
>RANY01000383.1:0-31005 GCA_009805235.1 Neurospora pannonica FGSC 7221
TATTGTATTTGCAACTACGCTGCTTCCTTCAGCACTGCTGTCGTACTTCCTACCGCTTCCGCTCCGCTCTGCTACAAGTGCATAGTTCACTGTAGCAACCCTGTACTGGTACTATCATTATAGGCCAGTCAGGGCATCGCAGCAAACACGGATAAATTGTATGAAATAGAGTAAATTTTCGGTGGAATTATACTATTGTAACTAGACTATTGTTTTATTTAATATACTAAAACTTTTTAAATAATTAGAGTTTAAATTCTGGCTATAGAACTTTACCTTTTCGAATTATATGTCACAGAGTTAGCCTTATGACAGTTGATTATATGTGATTAGCCTTATGCTATTCACGCGCGCTGTGCCAGCTTGCAGCCGCTTTTGAGACTGCTGCAAGCTGTCAGCTGACTAGCTAATGCGGTGCTCTACATCTAGATACCTACATAAGGCTAGTCTCTAAGCATAGCCTTGTGACTATTCCCTTTCTCCTTCATGCAATTATATATAATCACATCTACACCCACCCTTTACCCATGATATTATACGAAGTAATATTTTTTCTCGCTTTTACCACCACTATTATATAGTATTAGTTAGTATTTTGAAGTAGAAGGCAACCTCGTATACGTAGATATCGCAATATCTATCAACAGTGTAGTCTTAATTATAGTCGCGGGAACCCTTACGATGGCGGCAGTATTATTATTATTATTCTTCTTCTTCTTCTTCTTCTTCTTCAATATCTTCGTTGCCGTCTTCGTTAATAATAAATACTTTAGTTTAGATAAAGTATATTAAGACCTGCTTAAGTTATTAGTACTAGGTATACTCTACTAATGACGCTACAATATAATTTTACTAACTTAGATTTTAATTTCGTCAGTATAGTATTATTTAACTTTAGTTTTAGGCTTATCTTTATAGTATCCCTTTATAGCCCTATAGCTATACGACTTTAATTTAGGACTAGGATGTTATTTAATACGTTACTAATTTGATAGAAGTAATAGAAGTAATAGAGGAGGAAGAGGAGGAGGGAGGGAAGGTACTAGGAGAATTAGAAGTGCCTAGGCTAATTATACTAGTTATACTGGTTATACTAATTATACTAGTTGTACTAAGATTTTTAAGATTATTAGTACTAAGGGTGGTATTGCCTCAAGCACCCGCTTTCAAATCCTAATATCTATATTGAGATAGAATATCCTGACGCGCAAATTCATCATTATATTCAATATTAGAAAGTATTATGATATTGGCAGCGACGAGCTTTATAGAGAGATAAAGAGCGAGAGAAGATTACAAGGCAAATTACAGGGCACAAGAAATAGAACTAGAGGGTGGGGACATTGAGAATTACCATCTTGTATAGAATTTCTGGCGGGTATAAATATTGTAGTATGCTTGCAGACTATGCCTGATTTCGCTGGAACCTAAAAACGTATCCCCCGAGTCTATACGGTAGGTAGCAACGAGGAGGATGGACTACAGTAATAACAACCCCTTTGCGGTGCTGGGTCCGGTGTAATAAGAAGCGTACGGGGCGCCCGGTGGACAGGCAATTAAGGAGGTGAGACGAGGGTTGACCTGCTAACGGCTTACTCCACTGGTGACCACGGCAGCGTTAGGTACAGCTCATTCCAGTTCGCGTACAGTTGACCGTGATTGCGGGGTAGGTATCAGTGGGCGGTAGCTATGTTAGCGACGGGAACAGCGGGGGAGGGGGGGCATCTGGCCGATCGCAACCCATTCTGCTCGTGATAAGGGATGATGCATTCCAATATATGGCAATACTCAAGATAATGATGGTCGTGCGAGGTGTTGTTCACCATAGCTACGCCATTCAAGTGTGGGGGGTCATGGAATGGAATGCGCGGACCGGGTTGAAACAGACGGCTTTCTCTGACGGGTAGTTTGTTGGAAGACTGAATCATGAACAAGATACATCAAGGGAGCCTATAACGAGACTTAATTCGAAACAGCAAGCTTCACACAATGGACATATTCTGCAGTTCAAACACTGACGTTCAATTTGTTTGTAGATAATGGACAGTGTCCGTACGTATCCCCTGTTCTCAACCGGAGCTGACCGGAGGTATGATAGCCACCTCGTCCCCTTCTTGTATAACCACAGCGTTATCCTCGCCGTCATCATCCTCACTGCCCGGCATATCCACGTAACTCAAGTTTATCGTGACCAGGCTGTGATCAAGCACCGTTTCCCGAATACCCTGGTACCGCTCCTCGAGTGTGTCGAAGAGTTTCCGCAAGGGCAGCGGCGCCGGCAGAGCTTCCATATCCTTGCCCGTGTGGGAGCTAGCACTTGCGAAGTAGAGGATGTTGAAGTGACCCTTTGGGGATTTCGGCGCGCTCATTGTTATCGCGGATCAGACCCTGTCAAAACTGTGTCTTGTTAGCCTTCTTGAACGCAAAGGGATCATAAAGATGTAAGACGAAGTGATTGGTGGCTGGATAGTCAGAGATCTTGGTGATTATTGAGACATCAATGTACTTCAGAGTAGCAAATAATTTAATGCATCATCCGAGCCGTGGTGTAAGGGGACCAATTGGGTGGTTTGGAGTGTAGACTTACCAATTGAGGATTTGCTGGTGGTTGTTTCGTTAGGAAATGCGTCATCTCGCTCAGAAATTTGGGCTTCAAGACCGGCGCATCGTCGAATTGTCTCCGTCACGTGCAGATTGCACTAGTGACGAGAGCAGCTGCTCAAAGCATAATAACAGCTTTGCAGGATCGCAAAATCCCATTGGATCTCGGCAGTAACAGTCTTCACGAGGCCATTGCGATCTTCCACTTAGAGAAAGTGAAGCCAGGCGTTGAGGAGTCGCTGCCAGAGAACCTGGGAAAGAGTGTGCAAGAGGAAAAATTTCTGCTGATTGCAGAACTCAACCTTTTATCGATGAACGTGAGTGGGTCCAAGCTTCTGGGGCCAAGGGTCCACCTGATTGGTTGTTGAGTGGACCTGCAATTGAATGGAAGCTTCCACGAAACCCTTGAGCTTCGGGTCGTCAGGGTTCTCATCTCGATGTACCAGTTGGTACAACAAGCCCTCTCGACTTTCTGCAGTTGCAGTGATAGATAGACATACCAACGGTGTTTGAAGCAGGGAATCTCGACCTCAAGTCTTTACCTATTTACATGTCATGCGAAAGATTACACAGTGATGCGCCTGAGTTCGGTTGGGCTCTCGCAGACAAAGCGTTCGTGATGACCATTTCGCCTAAATGTTGGGTATCATACTTGGACACAACAAACATGGCGTTCAGTTCAACTTCGCCATCTTCGCCTCCAGCTCCTTGATCCATCCCGACATTACGTCCATGTTCTTGAGCATAGCAGCGTCTCCATCCTTCATGGCTGTCTCAACCTTTTCCAGGCCCTCCCTCCACTGTTGAATATCACCTGCCATATCAGCCTGCTTTGCTTCTAGACGTGCCAGCGTCTCAGATGCCGTGGCGGCATCGGCATGAATCACCCTGAGAGACCTTAGACGGTCCAGTAAAGGCGGTAATAGAGGCGTCAAGTTCTCGATCGTTGGAATGGTCCCGTAGAGGGCGTTGATCTTGGTCGTCAGCTCCGAGTCTTCGGCCGTAGTTGGATCCACCACAGGCGTCGCGCCCGTTGATGCAAGTGCTTCCTGAGCTGCCTTTGCATTCTTGCGCGCTTTCTCGAGACTTTCGGCCTCCTGTGCTAAGGTTCGAACTCTGCGAGTGATGCTGTCCAAAGAGGATGTCGAGGCCTCCGACAGGGTCTTGACCTGACTATGGAGAGTCTCCAGAATGGGTAGTATCGCTCTCGGTAGGCCGTTCGAGTCAAACTCGGGCATCTCTGGAGACCCAACCCCTAGAGCCTTCTCAAGGATGACGAGCCGGCGGTCAAAGTCGCCTGCCTTTGCTAGCGCATGTGTTTCCTCGTAGGTTGGTGCATAGGTAACGGTGTAGCTCGCGAAGCCTTCTGTCGCTTCCGCCGGTCCTTCATCGATGCGAACAGACTTGGCCGGTCCTGCGAGAGTAGTCCTAGGCGCAAGCAAGTCATCGAGCTTTGACATCTCATCCAAGGTCCTGCTCAGGGATTCGATTTCCTCCTCGTCCCGGCCCACTGTCTCTGCTTTGGGTTGCTCTGCCGCTGCCTTCTGCTTCTCGTACTCCTCCTTGGCTTCCTCGATTTCGCGCTTTAGCCGTGCAAGCTTTCTCGCCAGGTTTTCTGCGTCATCCTCGTCGCTCAGGTCTCCCAGCTCCTCAGTGCCATCCTCTAGAATCCGTTGCCGCCGACTTGCAGTCTTGTAAGACTTCCTCTTGCTGCTGAGCCGGTCTGAGAAGTCGACGTCGCTGGCGTCTACCGCAGCAGGCATGAACCTCGAACGGGCCTCATCGATCCGGAGACGCGATCGGGAGATGGCGGCAGAATCATCTTCTTCCTCGTCGAACTCGTTATCGGAGGGTGACCTCACAGTTGTAGGCTTAGAAGATGGTCAGTTTTGCGCCGAATGGAACAGCTGTGAGTCAGCTCACCGGAACTGTGGAATTGTCGTCAGTAAGTTCTGGTGTTTCGTAGATATCTGGCGCGGAATCCTGGGTTGCGGTGTGGTCAGCGACAAAATTGTTTGCTGAGCTTCAGTAGTAGGTGGGCTTACCAGGTCCGGCAGGGCAGCATACTTTCGGCTTGATGCCATCGGGATCAATCTGGTCACGCGAAAGAGATACTGAAGCACTCAGGTGTTGATCTTGCGATCTGACGAAGTTGATGCAAAGTGAGCTCGGAGTAGTTTCTGTTTGCGTGTTGTTTGCATACGTGGAGTGGTGGTGGTAATGTTGGGGATAGCTTCCGCCGTGTGAATGGTGTAACGTGCTGTAGTGCTGTACCTACAAGTCTAGTGCTTTGTGTGGCGTTTACAACGCAGCATGCCCGACAGGGGGAAAGAGCGCCCCGCGGCCCCGCATTTACCGACACGACGCGTCGTCCGAAGAGTCCTATTGTGTGCGAGTTTGAATGCGGGAACCTTGTTGGCTCTCCAGGACATCGCGCTTCACGACCGAGAAGTGCAGTGAGATGAAGGCGCAGGTGCAGGTGAATTCATTCTCAATATCTTCCTGTGCGTTTGTTCTTGCGCCGACTATCTGGCCTTGAACACCGAACGTGTGCAAGCGGGTTATAAATTTCAACGGTACCTGGGCTATTTGAACATCTTCCCGGCCACACTTTCCTCGTCCATGTTCAAACCGCATCGCAACAACACTCGGCTCTCACACGATTGCAGCAAGTCCAATCTGAGCTCTCAGGCACAACTTCGCCTCGCCAATATCTCAAAGGCCTGCTCTCTACAACGTGAGCTGTAAGGAGATGAGATCCAACATGTCTCACGGAAACCGGGTCGTTGGATTAAGCAAATATCAACCAGGAGTTCCAACGCTTCTGACGAGCTTTTCCCCAATAATCGACGATGTTGACCCAGATGCGCCTCCTCTGAGCAGCGACGAGGAATGTTCTGCGGAATCCAGAAGAGGGGAAATAACGAATACACTACGTGGCAAGGAGACGGAGCAAAGGTCAACTTCTGCGTCTAGAGATAACGGCAGCCCTCCAGGAACCGACATCACCACAAGCTCATCTACAAAGCCGACAACGCGGCAACAGAAGCGGCTGCGGGACGAAATTGAGGATGACCAGATCGAGGACGAAGGGATCTCAACCGTACAGCCTCCTCCGAAAAGGACGGCTACGGAAAGGAAGATGGGTCAGCAACAGTTGGGCAGCCAGCATCAGTCTAGCATATTCAGACCCATGAAAGAGATATCGAAAACATTCAGCAAAAAGAACAACTTCCGCGTACCCAGAGATGCGAAGAAGCCCGAACCCCAAACCCCCAAGGCACTCAAAATACCACCAGCAGCCGGCGAGAATGGAAAGGCGGACGCTCCCAGGCTGAACTTTCGAATCCCGGATGCGATACCTGATTCCTCTCCTACCAATGTTTCCTCGGCAACGAAACTTCCCACGACAAAATCTGGACGATCGCGCGTACGACCTGCAAGGTCAAAATCTGACAAGGAAAAGAGGAAAGCTGAGGAAGAAGCAAAGAAGCGACAGCGAACTATTCTCCGAATTCCGAAGGACTTTTCATCTAGCTTCGATATGGACAAGGAAGATGAATTGGCACTCGAAGAAGCAGACATTACGCTACCTATACTGCCAAGCTCACCCCTCAAAAATCTCGACTCTACTCTCGAGTCAAACCGGAAGCTCGTCTGCCCGATGTGTGACGAGGAAGTCGACGAGTCCTTCATGGAAGAGCTTAAAGCGAGGCGTACTAGAATGACTCTTCACCAAGAACAACAGTTCTGCCTGTCTCACAAGAGGAAATCAGCCAAGGAAGAATGGCATAATAAGGGATATCCCGACATCGATTGGACCGTGCTGGACAAGCGGATAAAGAAGCATTGTGACTTTCTTCACACGATCCTCAACGGCGGTAAATCCTACTACGCCAATGTCTTCAGTGACAGAATCAAATCGGGTCAGAACAAGACTCTCATGAAATCCGAGGCGAATCTGACTCCTGGATACTACGGCATGCGCGGTCTGCGCATTATGTCGGAACATCTAGTCAATAAGTTCTCTTCAGAGTTACGGAAGAGAGCAGTACAAGATCGCTTGGTCTCGAAGCGTGGCTATATGGTATACGTACAATCCGTGTTGGTCCCTGAGTTGGCAGTGCGGCTGATCATGGAAGACAAGGAGAATCATGATCAGAAAGTGACAGAGGAAGAGGCGAGGAATATCATGAAGGACAGCGTATGGGTGGGAGAGCTTCTGAACGAAGAAGATGCAGACCACGTCTTGTATGAGGACGAAGAAGACGAGGAAAGTCAGAATGATGAGATGGGGCTCAGAGACGAAGACGAGGCTCACCTCAGGTACGAGTATGAGAGCAAGTTGAAACATGAGGACGAGGATAAGCCCAAGTACGAGAACCAGGGCAGTGCAAAGCAGGAGGGCAAAGATGTCAAGTCTAACGGCAATGGTATCAACCACATGAAGGATGAGGAGGATGACGACAAGCTCTCAACATCGTCTTCACTATCCAGTCTAGTGGATTCGGATTCGGATCTCGGCGAGCTTTAATGATCAACGCCCGTTCCTCTAGGAGCCCGCTTGGAAATAATCTCAAAGAGTCATTAGATCCTCAACCTGGAGGGTTCAATTAGTCGTCGGAAGTACTACCGACGACTCAAGCGCGCCGATGGTCACACGCCATGTACTGGGAGGAGCAGACAGAACATTTGTGAACTGGACAATATTTTCCTTTTTTTTTCCTACTCGATACTTGTTGAGGATTTCTCCTGTTCATGGGCTTACATCGGTGGTATCATCCCCAAGCCCCTTGTCGCTTTACAAAACAATTCTCGGTTTCTGCCGGGCCACTATGTAATCCGCTGGATAGAAGGGAGTTAGAAGAAACAGCCTCTGTTTGTTTTCCATTTGTTTCAGGATAGAAACATGCGAAGTCACATATCATATTCAAACTGCCCCGCAATTGCGGCACTACAACTTATGAAACCAGATGGAGCTGCGACTCTTCAAAACATGATCTGCGAACGTTAACTGTCCCGAAACATTCGTACCCCATACACTCGAGACGAAACGGTCAGACTTTGTTTCCCTCAAGCTCGGTAGGTGTTCCGAGTTATTGCCAGCTTGGTCTTCATGGAGTTGTCTTTCCGGACATAGGAGCTGCTCATATCCAAGTGACACCCACCTTGAGAAGTTCAGACACTGAGGACATGTTCACAAGCTCCCCCTCTCCCACAGTTCTCTTCCTTTGTCTTAGGGAAAAGAAAGCTAGCGACTAGCGGTCCACCCTCTGTTCAAATAGACCGACCCATTCTGACGAACGTGGCTACCTGTGGCGAGACACGGGAAGGAACCCATTCATCGGGTCCAGGTGAGATCGAATCACGGGATGCCAACACAAAAAGCCCCCTCTCTCTCTCTATAAAAGCGTGTAGATGCCCAGATGTCCACGAACTGGCGTGAAGCTACCGATCGGCTCGGCTTTACTGTGTACACTATGTGAGCAACCCTCACCCTCAGCTTTCTAAGAGATGAATAAGATGGAAAGTCGACGAAAAAGATACATTGTGGAAATCAGGAAATGGCAATCCCGCTACCCAACAACGGAAAGCCTAGCTACGATATTAAACTTTAGCGTGCTTTATCCCTCGCCGGGGCAACCTCTGTTGGTTAGGTTAGGTGGGAAAATCGACACCCCGTCACTACACGTGTTCGGGTAGCTATTTTGAACCGCGGGCTAATGATAAGGCAAGATCCCTTATTTTACGGGGTAGAGGTACCGAGCGCCGGCGAACGCTCGCACCTCGTTAACGGGGGCTCGGGGACCATGAAGGTACACAGTACGTACCTGTCATTCTGTTCTCATCCATGTTCAGAATACCCTCGAGGCATTACATGGTCCCTACAGCTGTTCAGATGTTTTTGAACGCAGCTACAGTCTATCAAGTAGGCATTTTCAAGCGTTCATACTGCGACACTCACCGATTTTAGACGCCCATCGACTTCAAAAAACTTTAAAATAGGAACATCGTGAGCTTCACAAGGAAGGGCAAGATGAGCCCTTGAGACGCCGACAGGGTTGCGGGGCACACCCCCAAGCGGGCTGGCCTGGCCCCTGCAAATCGCCGGCGATGTACTTGGGGGCTTCTGGGCGCCAAGCTTTCTTTACATTGACGAAACAAATGGAGGGCAAAGAAAGCTTGGCGCCCAGAAGCCCCCAAGTACACTGCGGCTCACGATGTGCCCACCATCCGTGCCCTGACACTGACACCCAACCGACTTGACATGGGTAGTTTTGGGGGTGCTTTGGCGCACAGCAACCTGTCTGATGCACCTCTACTGGCGACGGACGGGAAGCCCAAATGTTCTGTTTTGTCACCGAGATAATTCGAGCGGCACCGCTAGAGGGCTGAGATGGGGATATGGGACTGGTAGTACAAGCCCGAACCGGCAGGTTATGTGCCTTATGTCTGCTTCAGTTGCTAATGTAGACATATTGGCTTGAAGTTATTTTCAACCATATGAGAAAATGAATTCTAAGTAGAGGTGCCACTTGGAAGTTTCCCTGAAGCGGCTATGGTGAACCCCAGCCAACCTTCTTATCAACTCGAAGCCCCGAAAGACTTTGGGCCCCTGGAAACCGACTTGAGGTTGACCAACAACCAGAGGGACAGTGTAAACTCTCTTGATGTTCACACTTGCTCGTCAGCCCCCCATTTCTTTCTCATGTCTGCAATGGGCAATATTACCGCCCGGGGACCTTTCGGACCCAGCCCGGCTTGTTATCTTAGGCGTCTCACACGCAGGCTCCGGTACCTCATGAGAGAAGGCAGTGTTTGTGATGCTCTCCAGGGCCGTTACACAACCATAGCGACTCGGTCAAGAAACCCGAGTACCTCTGGCTCTTTTTGAGGCACTTGACAGACTTTGCTATGGGGCCAATCGCTCGTCAAATCTGCTGCCAAAGTACTGACGGAGCCCCAAATTCCGCCTACTAGTGATGACCTGGGACTGGACACATATTGTCGAGTTTCTGATGTTTGGTGGACCATCTGGAGCATTTTCTCACCCACCACCCCCGGCCCGCCGTCCACCCACCCATGCTCTCCATTACCTTTCTCGGTACGCGCCAGTGACCTACCACCCTACCTCTACGCCCACTCACCTGCTGGTGAAGGTGAACATCGACATCTGATCCATTTCCCGATTCGCTGCAAATCCCCAAAAAAAGACGGTTAGAATCACTTTGCCGGCCCAGCAAAGAGAGCAGCCGCGGACCTAGCCACCCACAAGATAGTCAGCTGAACACCTCAACAACACACCAGCATATCGCCAGCAACGTCTCGGGCTGTCGGGATTCAACGTCCCCATCCTTCGTTGTTGCCAGACACGTCCGCCATCTTAGCATCGGGCAAGGCCATGACCTGAAAACACTGGCCATCCCCATCCTCACGTGGAATGGCTGTGGTCTCCTAGTAGTCGGCACCTTTGTTCCGCTCGCCTCCCGCCGGTGACAATGACGAGAAATGAGGGCGGCTCCCGCTTCAGCTCCATGGCGGGCTCCAGCACCGACAGCGCACGATCCAGCATCACGGCGAAGCCACTTCCCTTGACGCCGACCAGCAGCGTGGGCAGCTCGAGGACACGACCGCCGTCCCCGCCGCCGCAAGCGGGCAGCAGTAGCAGCAGTGGCAGCCAAAATGTATCTCGATCCGCCTCACACGGTTCGCCCAGGCCCATGCCGACGCGTTTGAAGACGGATGACGGCACCCAATTTGCGAGGTGAGTTGAAGCGAGCGAGGCAGTCTGTTTTCCTGGGGGGTTCGTGATCCTCGAGCGGTTCTGTGATACGGATACCTACCCAATCTTGCTTGCACAGTCCTGTCCTGTCACCGCAACTATCCGGAAACCCCGTTCTTCTTTGCCGTCCCTTCCGCGCGCCCATTTGCATGTCAAGCCTGTTCTTCCTGTAGCTCAAACTAACGGGTGCATGCGTCGGCCGCCCATCTACAGCAGGTCTTCGAGAGATTTCGAGTCGTCGCATTCCCAGGCGCGGTCGCACTCAGTGTCACAGGCCACTCTTCAATCGTATTCGCAGCCGCAGTTGCCATTGAATTCCCAGCAGTCTCAATCCCCTTCGCAGTATCAATCGCAGCAGACGCCAACGCAGCAACAGCCACAGCAACAAGTATCGCCCACGGGGGGCTCGGGGGGATCGCGCCTGGCCCAGTCGCCCACTACACCGTCCAATGCGTCAATCCGCGAGCACAGAATGAGCGAGCTGGGGGGATATCGTCGTGAAATGGCGGCCATGTTGGATACCACGGGCGGCGGAAGTCGAACGTCATCGCACAGTCAGCAGCAGCAGCAGCAGCAACAACAACAACAACAGCAGCAGGGTCACGCTGCAGGGTCGGTGTCGGGCGCCTTTAGCAACCTCGGCCAGTACGCGCCGTATCTGGGGGGCAACAACGGAGGCGGGATGTCCATGGGCAGCTTCTTCAATGACTCTACGGATAATCTGTCGGTAATATCGCAGCTGTCGCCGGGGATCCGGCCGATGACGGCACGGCCTTCGCAGGCGTCGGCGGGCAGCATGGAGTTTCCGGATTCGGCATACTACGACGACGAGCGGCGGCCGTCGATTGCTTCGATCACGACGACGGCGAGCAGCCAAGGGTCGCGGACTTCCAAGACCCGGGGCGGGCTACAGAAGCTCCAGCAGTTTTTTGGCGATCGCGACGATTGGCCTGGCCGAGATTCGTCGGAAATTAGCCTGCCCCAGCCGAGTCACTCGGGCCCCATGTCCACGGGGAAGGAACACCGATCGCACTCTTACAGCCTAGGCAGCGGTCGCTCCCACCGGGACCGCAACTACTCCAATGCCACCGATCACCATCCCTCCACCTTTGGCTCCGTCTCGACTGCTGGCGGGCGAGATAGGGATGCCTCGCCCGTGCCCTCGAGACCGCGAACTCCAGTGCCTGCGCCCGAGGTAGTGCCGTTTCTGTACCAGGAAGCCGACGTATGTATAGCCTCTCTCGCTCTTTCTCTCTATTTTCGTCTCCTTTTGTAATTTACTGTCTTCGATACCCCCTCTCCCCTCTTCTCTCTCCCCCTCTCCTCCATCCCCTCTTCCCCTCTCTTGTAATGTGTTGTGGTGGTATCTTGTAAGAGATACAGTAGTAGTAGTATCCCTAGAGGTACCTACCCTACGCTACCCTACACTACCCTCGCTTGACCCCATTCCCACGCCTCGCCAAATCTTATCTCTGGCCTTCTCTTTCTTATCTCCACCCCCGAGCTATCCCGTTTGGGAATCGCGAATTGGATGAGTAGCAGTGGGATCAGCATTGGCAATGGCCGCCGTCCGTCTCACTCTTTGCAACGCTCGTTTGACGCTTTCTGCAACATGTCGGCGGTGAGATGATCCCTCCTGCCATCTTCCGTCTTCAAGTTCACAACCACCACATCAACAAGGAGCCTACGGCAATGACTGCGGAATCTTCTATACAACAATAACAACGACAGCCTGCCAGTGAGGTGTCATTGTTGCCCAGCTCCAATCCCGAGAAACCCGCCCTTTCCTGCTATTCTCCCGTCTGGACTCCTCCTGCCTGCCATGCCTACCAATCCGTGTGATAATCACACAAGTAATCGCTTTCATCGTAACTAACCATTGCACAAATCATACAGGACATCGCTCGCTATGGCGAAGCACCCGTTCGAACAAGTCTCACTGGCCCCGATCGCGATCGATACATCGACAGTTCCCAGAACCCACCAAAGACATCGTCTTCCGCCCGGTCAGGTCACTCCATCGTGCACCTACCGGGTCATCATAAACACAACAAGAGCAACGAGGATCCAAGGGCATTGAGGCCGTCACTTAGCAGGGAGGATTCGACAGCCAGCTTCGCCAGGGACCATCGAAACGGTTCCAGCTCTATGATGGGCACCCGATCTCGCGCACAGAGTCCTGCTCCTAGTTGGACAGGGGCGTCGCGGGGACTCAAAGGCAGCAGTATTTCCGATGGAACATCATCTCCAGCTCCGTCGCACAAAAAGGGTCTCTTGGGTCGCTTCCGCCGGCACAACAAAGACAAGGAAGATGGCTCCGGCCTTAGGAGTGGCTCGAGCCACACTCTTGTACACCGCCCGTCGAGACAGGATCTTTCCCGCGCCCCCGAATCCACCTACCCAGCATCCGTCTACGGTTCGGACCCTAGCGAGCAACGAGAGGTCCCTGTCCGCCCTGGCTATGTGCGCCAGACGACGGCGCCGGGATTCACCACGAAACTCTTCACCTCCAAGAAAACGAGCTCCGTCAAACAGCCCCAAGACGATATGGACGAGGACATTGGGCCCACTGACACGCACATGGGAGGTGGAACTGTCTATCATCTCGATACGAACCTCAATGATATGGAGGGCATTTTGACCAAGCCTCAGCCCATGACACCCCTGGACAACAGCATATCAATGCGGCGCGAATCAGAAAAGATGATCGTCCCGATCACGACAGATCCGGAGGGTGCATGGGCTGCCCCGGACAGTTGGGCAGTGCGCGACAACAAAAAGTCTCTCGCCCCTCAGGTAAATGAAGACTTGTGCTCACGTCAACCTACCGAGGAAAAGGAGAAGAAAAGCAATTATTACATTCGTGTCTTCAGGTCAGATAGCACCTGGACTACGCTCACCCTGCCCTTGACTGCGACAGCTGAGGATGTTATCTTGGGAGTGGCGAAAAAGACGTATCTCCCTCCGGGTGCTCAGGACAGCTACTCTCTCCTTATCAAGAAGCACGATTTGTTCAGGGTCTTGAATAGCGCCGAACAACCCTTGAGAATACAAAAGCGACTATTCCAGCAGATAGGTTACCAAGAAAAGGATGGCATTGACGAAATCGGTCGCGAAGACAACAGTTACATCTGTCGATGGGTTTTCCTCAAGGAGAAGGAGGCCGACATGCATCTGCTCTCACAGGACATCAACTTCAGGAACCAGAAGCTCAATCATGTTGACCTGTCTGGGCGCAACCTAATAACCATACCGGTACCATTATATCGCAAGGCATCAGAGATCGTATCCCTCAATCTGTCCAGAAACCTATCCTTAGATGTCCCTAGAGACTTCATACAAGCTTGCACTTCTCTTCGGGACATCAAGTACAACAACAACGAAGCGCAGGCCTTACCCAAGAGCTTCGCCACGGCCAGCAAGCTTACCTATCTAGATGTGTCAAACAATCGCCTCCAGGATCTGGATCATAGCGAACTGAGCAAGCTAACAGGCCTGCTCAAGCTGAACCTCGCCAACAACTGTCTGCGCAGTCTACCCCCTACGCTTGGAGCCTATAAATCGCTGCGGACACTTAATATATCTTCCAACTTCCTCGACGACTTCCCATCGTTCATCTGTGAGCTGGAAACCATCGTCGACCTCGACCTGAGCTTTAATTCAATCAACAACCTTCCAGGTAACTTGAAGAAGTTGAGAAACCTTGAGAAGTTCGTTATCACCAACAACCGACTGTCTGGGCCCATATCCGAGAGCGTGAGGGACCTAGTCAGCCTTCGGGAGTTGGACATCAGATACAACCAGATCAGTACCATCGACGTCCTTTCTGACCTACCTCGGTTGGAGATCTTATCGGCCGATCACAACCAGATCTCCAAATTTAGTGGGTCATTTGAGAGACTTCGAAGCTTAAAACTCAACTCGAATCCGATCGTCAAGTTTGAAGTCAAAGCACCTGTTCCCACCCTCAAGATCCTCAACCTGTCCAATGCCCAGTTAGCGAGCATTGACGAATCAATCGACAACCTAATGAACCTTGAGAGGTTGATACTCGATTCTAATTACTTCGTCTCCTTGCCAAACCAAATCGGTAACCTTAAGAGACTTGACCACCTCAGCATGGCGAACAACCACTTAGGAGAGCTTCCTCCCGAAATCGGCTGCCTAACGGAGCTCCGCACGTTAGACGTCCACGGAAATAACATGCGCAGACTTCCGAACGAGATTTGGTGGGCGAACAAGCTCGAACATCTTAATGCATCCTCCAACATCTTGACAGAGTTCCCCAAGCCCGCCTCGCGTGCGCCACAAGCGCCAGGAGAAGCTAGCCCATCTCCGGGTGCGTATCCCTTCCCGAATGGCAACAAGAACGGACTCCTTTCGCGGACACCCAGTACGGACGACCTTAATGGGGATGCGTCGCGACGCCCTAGTCAGGCTTCTAGTACACTCCTCGGCGTTGCCGTTTCACCCGTGCCATCAGGACCCGACAATAGGAAGAGCTCCATGGTATCGCTGTATGGCAAGGGAGGGCGCAAGACCTCGGTAGTGTCACGAACTACGACGCAGAGCAGCACTGGAGTGATAACCCCGATCAACGGTTCTAGGAAAGACTCCAGTCTGTCTTATCGATTTACCCACACGTTTTCGGGATCTTTGAAGAACCTCTATCTTGCGGACAACCAGCTAGATGACGACGTCTTTGAGGAGCTCAAGCACCTCCCTGAACTTCGGCTTCTGAACCTTTCCTGCAACGATTTGAGCGACATGCCCCAAGGGACAATCAGGTCTTGGCCTCAGCTCGTGGAGTTGTATCTTTCTGGCAATGAACTTACTAGTTTGCCTGCAGAGGACTTCCTTGAGGAGCACTGTCTCTTGCAGACTCTGCATATCAACGGCAACAAGTTTATCAACCTGCCGGCTGAAATATCGAGGGCGAAGAAGCTTCAGGTTCTGGATTGTAGTAGCAATAACCTGAAGTACAACGTCACCAACGTGCCCTACGATTGGAACTGGAACTTCAACCGCGATCTGCGGTACTTGAACCTTTCTGGCAACAAGCGATTGGAGATCAAGAACAATTACCGTCAACCACAGAGCTATAGGGACGATGATTTTGCCGATACAGACTTCTCGAAGCTGACGAATCTTCGTGTGCTTGGGTTGATGGAAGTAACCCATACCTTACCCAACATCCCTGACCAAACCGAAGACCGCCGTGTCAGAACCTCCGAAATGAAGGCCGGTGCTTATCTACCGTACGGTATGGCGGACACGCTGGGCAAAAATGAGCATTTGTCTCTTTTCGACCTCGTCGTGCCTCGCTTGGGTTCTGTGGAAACCGATACGCTCGTGGCCTTGTTCGATGGCAAGGAGCTCAGCACTGGTGGTTCGAAGATTGCCAAATTTCTGTATGAAGAGTTTAGCAGACTTTTCATACTGGAGCTTGAGAAGGTCAAGGGGAAGCCGAACGAGAATCCGGTGGATGCCTTGAGACGCACTTTCTTGTCGGTCAACAAGCTTCTGATGAGCCTCTCTAACAGCGCAGACGATAGGGGGCTTGACTCGCACCCTGGCAGGAATTACGCTCATACGGTTCTGACCAAAGAAGACCTTAATTCGGGCTGTGTGGCCACCGTTGCTTATTTGAGCGAGCTGAAACTGTACGTTGCCAACGTTGGCGATGTGCAGGGAATGCTCATCCAAGCCAACGGTTCCTTCAAGATGCTGACCAAAAAGCATGACCCGGCGGATCCAGTTGAGCGCAGTCGCATTCGAAATGCCGGAGGCTGGGTTTCGCGCAATGGACGACTAAACGATGTTCTCAACGTGTCTCGTGCTTTCGGTTATACCGAGCTGTTACCAGCAGTGCAGGCAGCGCCTGACATCACCGAGCACACCATTGACGACAAAGATGAGACGGTGCTCATTGCCAGCAAAGAGTTATGGGAGCATCTTCGGCCAGAGCTCATCGTGGACGTGGCGCGTGAGTGTCGCAGCGATTTGATGCAGGCGTCTCAGAAGCTTCGCGACCTCGCGATAGCCTATGGGTCAACCAACAAGCTCTTGATCATGATGATTGGCGTCGCAAACCTAAAGCAACGACAAGCGCAGCGATTCAAGGGACAGTTTAATTCTGCTTTCTCGATGCCGCAAGATGATCCTAGTCATGCGCCGCCGAGCGGGAACAAGAGAAGGAAGGTGAGGGCCGAAGGACCCCTGGACTCTAATCTCATACGCCTCAATGCGGAAGTCCCGGCTCCAACAGGCCAGCTCTCCATCGTGTTCACCGACATCAAGAACTCGACGCAGCTGTGGGAAAACTATCCCGAAGCCATGAGGTTGGCGATCAAGCTACACAACGATGTGATGCGTCGACAGCTCAGGATGATTGGTGGCTTCGAAGTCAAGACGGAAGGAGACGCATTTATGGTTTCTTTCCCCACGGCTACGTCTGCCTTGTTGTGGTGCTTTGCCGTGCAAATGAAACTGCTAACAGTGGATTGGCCTCCTGAAGTACTAAGTAACAGCAGCTGTCAGCCCACCTATGACCGAAACAACAATCTCATCACCAGAGGTCTCTCAGTTCGGATGGGTGCTCATTGGGGCGAGCCCCTAGCTGAGCCAGATCCGGTCACAAGACGAATGGATTACTATGGGCCCATGGTGAACAAGGCTAGTCGTATCTCCGCTGTCGCTGACGGAGGGCAGATTACTGTGTCGTCAGATTTCATCACGGAGATTCATCGATGCCTTGAAACCTACAAGGAGCCGGTTGATGTTGATGAGGACTACTTTGAGGATGATCCTACTGCAAGGGCCATCCGGGCTGAGCTCCGGGCGTTGAGCAGTCAAGGGTTCGAAGTCAAGGACATGGGCGAGAAGAAGCTCAAGGGTCTTGAGAATCCTGAGCTCGTATACTCAGTATATCCTCACGCTCTTGTGGGCAGAACGGAACAACACCTTGCCCATGCGGAGAGTACCCAGAACCCGGCCGCAGTGCAGCCCCCTGGTGCCCTTGCAGCGCCTAAGCCGGCGACTATGGATCCCAACAGCGAGATACAGTTCGAGCCGGAGACGATTTGGGGGTTGTGGCGTGTTGCATTGCGCCTTGAAATGTTGTGCAGCACGCTCGAGGAGCCTAATGCCCGCGGACTTCAGGCACCAGAGACCGAGCTATTGGAGCGCATGAAGCAAAGGGCGGGACAGGTTACGGACCACTTTCTTCTTAACTTCATGGAGCACCAAATCAGCCGGATCGAGGTATGTTGAACCCAAAGACGTTGACGATAGATCAAGAGACTAATATTTGCATTCACAGACATGCATCACTTCGCTCGCTGTTCGCCACATAGCAATCGGCAGCGGACCAATCACCAAGCTGAACGATCTTCGGGCGCCGATGAACGATGTCCTCAGCACTCTCAAGGAACAAATGGACGAGCTCACGCGGTACAAGGCGAAATACGGGTCTCTGGACCAAGCTGACACCGATGGTGCCACTGACAACAACTCTAACGGTGACGTTGACACGCTGGATGGAAGTGATACAGAGCAAGAATAATCGCGTCGTCATCCGCTCGCTGCTTGGATAAGAAGAAAGCAAAAAATAAAATGCTCCTCGACTACCTATTACCTACAACCTACATAGCATTAATCACAACACGGCCCTGGTCACAGCCAACTGTTTTTCTCAAACCGAATTTGGCAATCCTACTATAACGAACGCATCGCTACTTGGATATCGTCAGGCAGCATCGCTTCTAACTCCCCTTGGGACGGGAGGCACACTAGAGTCAACGTGCACTTTGTTTTCAAGTTCTCTGTTATCATCATCAGTATTCCTTTCCTTTCCTTTCATACTGTACTCATGAAGGCTTGGATTAGGATGGGCTAGGTTAGGAGGATAGGATAGGGTTTGTTACGTTCCCAACGCTCAGTTCGACCTATTCTTTTTGTTGTTCGTTCGTCTCTACTATTACTAGCGTAAATACCCAATTATCCTCTTCATCCGTCGTCTGTCTGTCTGTTGTTCGTTGTTCATCGCTTTCAGTCTTTGGATTATGTGTTTTGCTTCATGGCATTGTTCATCGTTATTGAGGGGTGAGAGGGGGTGATGTGAAGTGTCAAGTGGGAGTTGGAAAAGGAGGAAGGTCAAACGGGAACGGGAAGGACGGCGGTATTCTGTTTGCCTGGTCATATCCTCCCCGTTCTGGCCGGTTTAGGTTTTCATTAGTTTTATTCGTTGTCTGTTTGAGTGGATGAGTGAGAACCTATATCATGGCAGGCGCTCTGCGTGTTCAAAAGTTTAACTTGTAGTATATATATTTTCTTATTCATCCCGCGTCAGGTACCTGACCGGTTCGAACTCGGGAGGATTGGTCTTCTGAGTTTGGTCTGATCACATCAGAGGAGAGATTTGAATGTCAAGCAGGAAGGAAGTTGGAAGTGGAAGAGGAGGAGGAGTGTTTGGTTATTGTTATTTGAGTAAGTGTAAGAGGAGGATATGGGGAGATAATGTTAGTGAGAGGGATAATGGGAAGAGGTAGTTTCAACTCGATAACCGAATTCGTGAACATTGCCGGGACTGAACTTGAAAAAGGCTTGATGGTGGTTGTGATAGAAGTGTTCTCGCAGTAGGTACTACCTGAATGAGCCTCGTAGCCATGTCAGGAATAGGGGCTTACACCAATCCAACCCTCCTCTGATTGGTCAGTCATCGAAGGAAAGTACGTACCTCCCCTTGCCTGCCGCGTGCCTGCCCCGAACCCCTTCAAGCTTATGACAGAATCTCCACAGTGACATGACAGCTTGAGTGTTTGCCCGCCAGCCCGCCTGCAACCAAAGCTCCCTGTCCGTCACTCCTGGCACAGCATAGGCGCACGTCTGCGACACTGCACTACAAACGACAACAATTTGTCCACGAACGAGCGAGGCCACAGATAATACCCAAGCCAATCGACGGATTCAAGTCCACCGGATCGGACTTTCATTCATCGATCAATCGAATACCCAGCCGATTGTCCTCCCGCCCGCCGCTTCGAACTGAAATAACGCCAAACCGACCGATCGACTGCCGCGCCCGCGAACCCCAACCGACCTACCGACCGACCGACCGAATACCCGGCCAGCGACGTCGCGCCACAAACCCATCCGTCAAGATGTTGATCTTCGGAAACCTAATCTATGTCTCCTGCCTGTTGATCAACGCTATTGCCATCCTCTCTGAGGATAGGTTTCTTGCTAGGAGTATGTTGCCCTATGTCCCTATGTTCCCTTGCTGGCTTGCTTGCTTGCTTTGTTGCGCTGCTGTTCTGTTGTTCTGCTGCTCTGCTGCTCTGGGGTTGTGGTGGAGTTTTGGGAGATGGAGGGTGTGTGGTGTGGTGTTTGCTGTGATGGGGCTGGGTTAGGATGGGATGGGATGGGATGGGATGGGATGGGATGGGATGGGATGGGATGGGATGGGATGGGATGGCAAGAGATGGATAAATGGGAGGGAGTGCGGTTCCAGGCTGTCTTGGTTCGGTTTGGCTGGGTTGGACTGGACTGGATGGGCTGAATGGATGCCAACCAGCAGCTATACCGACGGAGGACAGATGGGCCGGTGAGCAGGAGAACATCAACTGCTCGGTTCATGATGTCCCAGCAAACACTGGGATAGGCAGAGAAGGAAGAGGAACCACGCCCACCACGACCATCCATCCCCCCATCCGCCCATCATAAACCACACCCAACAGCGCACAAGCAAGCAAACACACGTGCAAAACCGATCACAGCTGACCTTCTCTTCTCTCTCTCAACAGTCAACTTCTCCCCCTCCTCCTACGACCCAGCCTTCGGCCAAATCGCAGATGCCTCCGTCCAGGCCAAGATCATGAACTTGATTGCGAGCGTACGGACGTTGATGAGGAGTACGTATATACACGCACGCGAAAATAACAAATCAGGACCCCTCGCTGACATCTCTGACTCTCTGCCATGTAGTACCCTTGATCGGTATCAACACATTAATCATAATATACGAGCTGGTGCTTGGTTAAGCAACCTTCTTTTGGTTGAGGTCGAACATCACACCAAGAAAAGGGAGCTGGGTGCCGACAAAATTTGGGGATAGGGAGAGAGAGGCCAGACAGAAGAGGGAAAGAGGAAAACCAGAAGAGGAAAACGTGGGGAGAGTCAGGTATGGGGCGGTAGAGCAGTTGGAGTCGAATTATACATACCTTAGGGAGGTCCTTTGGTTCGAAACTACAGTGCCTTGTGGGCTGACAGGGACAGAAAGAAAGAAGGATGATAATGCACCGGATAGATCATGCTATAAGTATAAATAAGTAACGTAATTTGATATCACCGCCGGGGCATGATGCGTGATAATGACTGGAGACTCTCAGAAAGGGGAGAGACGGTTGAGTCAAATCCTATGATCAGAATTGCGAGGTAGGATTGCATAATTCTATCAAAGTCAGTGTCACAATCACTTTGCTTTCCTGTTGATGTAGGGCTACAAGCAGACATTCCATCACAGTAGCTTTGCGGTTCAAGTTGACAGAACGAACATTTAAACCAGCTCGCTACTTTATGTCAGTCAACTCAAGAAGCAGAACTGAATACCGAGACTGTATTGTATTGTTGGTAGTAGTAAGTATACATCTACTTAGGTATCTTCATCAGAATTACCAACACGCCGAGTAAGTATCCATAGCCACCCGCTTTGAGACAACGAACTGAACCATGGATAGCTCTTACCACAGCAGTCCGCCGCCTGCATATATTCTTTCCTGAACTTCGAACGGAGGGCTTAGAGGACTGGACGATGAACTAATCAATCAGTCAGGTAAGGAAGGAGCGAAGGTTCGCAGAAGGAGCAGATGTACCTCTGTTAGTGAAGCACATTCTTTGTAAGTATGTAAAAATTCAACGCTCTACTACCGCTTCTAACAGATTTCCCGCTAGTGTACCTGTCCAGTCCAGTCATGGAAAGGGTTCCTGCCGAATCAGTGTTCATTGAAGATCGAAGATCATGACGGGGGGATTTACGGTCCAGTTGTTGAGGCATCAACGATATCTTGCTTCTACTTAACCGTCCGGCACTGCAACCGTAAGTCCCCAGCTGCGGTTGTATTTGATTGACTCGGGGGTGCTTACAAGTTCAGGGAACATTTGTTCGTTTCGGTAACTTTGCTTCCTACTTTTGTTTATTTCCGCTCCCCCAAACCTGCATATATACACCAACGACCACCAGAAAAGAATCGAATAAGGGCGCGGCGGGTTTCAACAACTCCTCTCACACGTCGACCATGCAATGTAATTAGGTTTGCACCAATAACCTCATCAGAAGCAGACAGCAAGTAGCGTGTGCATCTATACAACAGTGTTCTCCCTCCCTCAGCCCTCTACACTACATCTACTCCCCATGCTAGGTCGACTTCTCGCACTACAATTGGAGCACTCCTCCACTGCCTCGAGGCCGCCACCGCCGCCACCTCCACCTCCAGACAGACATCCAAAAGGCCTATCGCACTACGACAGGAACCGCGAACTCTTCTTCCTCCCTATGCTGAAGCTGAATCGGTCTCGCAGCGGCGGCTTCTCGAACCTCTCCGGGGGCGTAGGGGGTGGACCGGGTATGGAGGACGTCGAAGCCGACCTAGACGCTCGCACGTCTCTCTTGATAGCCTCTGGCGTGGTCATGGATCTCATCGGCGAACTGTGCAGGTGCTGATGGTGGAGGTGAGTGCCGTTCGGTCCTCCTCGTGACGTGGGCGATAACGGTGATGATGGAGAGAACCCACCATAGCCGCCCCCGCCATCCCCAGTAGTCACGCGGCTACTGGCGTTGCTCTCAGCCACGCCGCTGCTGGTCATGCTGCCGTTGCTCCTCTGCTCTGTACTGCTGCTTCCCGCCCTGTCACTCTTGTCTTTGTCGCTGCTCTTCTCGGACTTGTCGCTGCCACCACCGGTCTTTCCCAGAAAAGCAAAGCTCTTGCGTGAGAGAGACTTGCTACCCAGGCCGGCGCGGTTGAACAACCGGGGGCTGCTGGGGCCACTCTTAGTGCCTGCCTCAGCGGCTGCCGCCTCCTTCTTGCGCCTCTTCTCTTCCTCGGCGGCCAGCTGTTTACTCTCGCGCATGACCTTTGCTAGCTGCTCCTGCTCTTTCTGTTGTGCTTCGCGCTTCTTTGCAAGCTTTTCGAGACGCTCCTTTTCTGCGAGCCTTGCCGCCTCTTTCTCGCCGGCTTTTCGAGCCTTTTCCTGTGCTTTCTCCTGGACCCTCTGTTCCTTCTTCCCCTTGGCAAGTTTATCCTTGGATTTCGGTGGGACCGTGACTGCCTCGTCCGCCTTCGTCATGATGGCAGGGGCCGGAGGTGGTGCCGCAGCTAGAGGATGGGAGAAAGGCTCGGGTCCGGGGGCCTGGGTCGGCGTTGAAGATTGTAAGATACTGGCAATTCCACCTGGAGCTGTTTGGGCGTGAGCGAGGATTACCGATGGGTCAAGGTCCTCGACTGGTACTGTCGGCTGGCTGTTGACCTTGGCTAAGGAGTTCTTTTCGGTCCCGTTCACTTGTTCCACACCGGCTGCCAGGTCGGCTGCTTGAGTGGCTAACCTCATCTCTTCCAGTCCTTCGGCATCCAACTCTTCCCTCATCTTCTCGAAGGTGACTTCCTGGTAAAATAGTACGTAGGCGCAAGCCATGCCTGGCTTGTCGCCAAAGAAGTTCGCCACAAAATTCTTGTCGACGGGCTCAACCATCTCATCATCGAACAAAACCCAGCCTCGGTCCTTGGTCTTGATGATTGATACGTAGTGTCCGTGGTAGGCATTACCTCCAATATGAACAATAACTGCGTATAATTCGTAAATCCTGTCCGGGTCTTCGGCATCATCCGTCGTGTTGAACATGCGAAGATAATATGGATAGACGACTCGATGAAAGAGCTTTTGGAGTCGACTGTAGTCCTCGGTATACTTGAACCTCTTCAGATGCAACGCCAAAACCTTTGGTAGCTTCTTAATCTTCATCCTCTTCTCGGCCTCTTGCAAGCCGCCACAATGATCGCAGTGAAACTTGTTTCTCTCGCAAAGCATCTCCTCTGCGGAGAATTTTCGTAGGCATGATGTTACCGAAGAATGCTCTTCCAGGTCGATCGAGAGATCCAAAAACGTTTCGTCTCGTTGTGATGCTGTCTCACAAGTCAAGCACCTGGTCTCGGAAACTAGGACGCCTTCAAATATGTCGTGGACCCAGCTTGTCTCGGGCGTCCTGAAATTCGATGCCATCATGCTCCTCATGAGGCTTGGGGATGACGATAGTTGGTTTAATGGAGACTGTATCGTTCCGTTCTCCTTCCTGCTCTCCTCCATCCGCCTAGCGTACGCCTCCACATTTGATATAACGTCGTTTAATACAAGGCCGTAGAATTCGTGTGCGTCTTGGTGCATAGAATTGCGGAACATCTCGTTATCGCGCTTGAAGATATCCAGAAAGCGCTGTGGGCTGATGACGCCGGTCCTGGAGTTGCTTTGAATCAGAGCAGTAAAAATATCCTTGAGCCCGGTGAAGGTGCATTCCTCCATGCCGTACGCATCTGGATTTTCCTGGGCCAACTCCAACACGGGTCCTTTAATCATGGCCTGCTTCTTCTTGTATTCTGGGGCATCAGGCCTGTCTTCGGGTCGTATCGGTTGCGTTATTGGCATCGGTATCGGTCCAGGAGTAAACCCTTGCCGCGGTTTGGGCAATTGCTTGCCGGGCGTCGCCGCATTTCCGTTGACCTGTACCGGTGGCCGTATCGAGACTTTGACCTTGCTCGTCTTGCCTTCTGACGTGTTATCCAAAAGCGGGTAGTTAACGACGTTCTCTCGGAAAGGTTCTGAGTAGTATAACGCTTGAAGGATCGAGTTGCAATAGCTGTTTCCCTAGGGTTAGCATTAAGCTTTACTGTCATGGGCCGGGTTGCGCATACCATGTGTTGCCAAACTGCAAAAGTCATTTGTGTTAGCGACGACATCCACACAGCAAGGTTCCAGAATGCGGTCCTACATTTTCCAAGCCAAAGTACTTGTCGCTTCCGTCTTCCCGAAGAGGCCCAGCATTCTGCAGTATCCTCTCAAGGGGAGTCAATTCCACCGCCGGCTCGTCCTTTTTGTTTTTAGAGGAGGCATTGTTGTCGGTTTTGGAGCTTCCCTGCACGACATTGTTAGCGATACCAAAGATCATGTCAACACCCGTCCGTAGGGAGGACAGAAGTTAAAAGGAGTTGTCCAACATACTGCACCTGCGCCTTTCAGTTTGTTGAAGAACCCTGCCATAATGCTATGGGTAGAAGGTAAACTGGAGGAGCGAGCAGGTAGTTTGAGGCCGAGTCAAAGAGTTGGCTACAGCTGCGCAGCATAAGCTCGAACGGGCGACGACAGCAAGCAACGCTGTATCTGTAACCATTCGCAAAAGACCGAACTGCAGTGGTATGTCCGAGGAAGAGAATAGCAAAGGTCGCTTCGATATTGAAGAGAGTGCGGAGGTACGCGCGGCCGGGGCGCAATGGGAGAATCGTCTTGGGGGCCGGCTCGTTGTCGCTCAATGCGATGCTGCGATGCGTATGCAGCTACCAGCTGGCAGTGGCCAGTCAGGCGGAGGAGTCGTTGAGTGCGCTTCCGATCAGGATCCTGTTTAACAACTCGTTGGGCTTGTTGCAAGATACGGTTTACGACTTTGGATCGCAGAATTGAGGCCAATATCCCGTCGAAGCAGTGGAAGATAGATAGGGCGACGACTGGAGAGACGGGCAAAGACGGAGAATGGGAGTGGAGCGGACGGCCTCGAGGTTGGACGGATGACGGGCTTTGGGACGGGGGATACTTTTAGACATGCAGCGGAAGTTTAATAAGGGGTCCAGGAGCCGGCATGCACGCTGTAAGCAAGCAGGTCGAGTAGCCTTCCTTGGACAACTTGGTAGCCGAGCTAGTCTAGTATCGAGAACAAGCCTGTAGCGGTCCTTGTCCGATGAACGATGAGAGGTGCCTAGAGTCTATGTAGAACCTCTATAGAGCTATGATTTGTTGCCAAGGTATAGAGTAGAGTTGAGGACCGCAGGATGGGAATTGGCTTGCCGCGATTTGTACATATACCCTACTGACTGGATGGTGGAGAGATATCAACCAGACTCGGATCTGGGGACTGGAGACGGGAAGAGAAACTTCTTGTCTCTTCACTGATCTTGCTGTGGTCGGCTCGCAGTGGCCGTTGCAACTTCCAGCATTCTCGCGTCGGTTCTGCCTTCTGCTTGCCTGATCCTGGGCTGAATGGGGGCCGGGTGAACAGTGCGCGAGTCTTGTGGAATGGGCAGGAATGGTGGCATTCCCGTCTGTTTTTAGTGGTGTGAGACTGGCGAGACTGGGGACTGGAGACTGAACAAGTTGGGAGGTGGATTTCCGGAATGGAAGTGGAAGCCGGGGGCCCGGATTGCGCTGCAGGGTATCCACGCGGGTTGGTTTCTCACACAGCGGACAACAGGCGCTCTGGCGGGCACTTCAGAGTCCACTTCCCTTCACCACTGTCACTGCCCGCTCACTGCCTCTTTCCCACCACTCAACCGCCTGTTGATCTTAGCACTCGATTCCCTCCCCCTTTCTCCAACATGGCCGATCGGATCCGAGTTCAGCACAACCTACAGTACTTGACCTTGTGATCAGCTTGGCTTCATGAGAACTCTCAGAGTATCAAGTACAAGAGTATTCATAAAGAGAATCTGTCATTTGCTCGGTTCTTTTCTGGCCGAGAACTCGGCGACTACGACAGCAAGTCTCGCGTGATGGGGGAGGTTACGAGGGCGCGTGCCTATAGGTACGTCTACATGGTACGTATTCGTCTTCTCGCTCTTGTTTCTCAAATGTTGGGCATTCGGACTTGATATGCAACCTTACCTGCCCCGTTGGGTAAAGTGTCTCTGGGGGCCACGAGGTTGGAATACAGTAGAAACCCCAGTAAATGCAACTCCCAAAAAGTGCAAGTCCATACAAAGTTACCTAGTGTACCTATGCAAGTCTGCTGGCGGCCTGGATTCGCCAATGTGTATATAAGTGTGACCCTAGTAAATGCAAAATGCCTAGTAAATGCAACTTTTTTCGAGACTCCCCATAGAGCCCGTATTAGTTGCATTTACTAGGGTGTCTACTGTAGCTAACTCAACACAACGGCGAAACGGCACCAATGGGGCGAGCAGTGGAGGATTCGACTATCCCCGCGAGCCCCGGACGTTTAACACTTCGATATTCTCCACTTGCCGATCTCGGCCGAAAAACGCTCGTCATCACGTCAGTCGGGATCCTCCTTCATCGAGTGAATCCAAACGAGGACGGCCGGTGATGGCCCCAATAATGAAAAATCGCAGAGCTGGGTATGTACCGACTTTACAAGCTATGGTCTACCGTCTGAGCTTCGCGGTCGCCGGCGGCTCTCCCACTCTTCACACCATCGCGGTTAAAACAATTGGGTTGGAGACTCGCCAGACCACTTTTCCCATAGCAGCAGACGTTACCTCTACAAAAGGTGTGGTTGCAATATAGGGTCGGTCATAGCAACCACATCGAAACGGCAGCACCGGCCGGATGGGTTCCTCGGTTCTAGGCATCCATTCAATTTCACGCAAAGAGAGGCACCTGTGTTCCCATGGGACCACGTTGCTGGTGATCAGAACTCGAACGGCTGGCGGACAACCCCGCTACCAAGCAGCTGAGGGAGCACCAACCTACCTTAACTCGTGCGGCATGTTGAGGATGGCTCAGGATGATGGATGGTAAACTATATCAGGGCCGACATTATCCCCATGGATGCCACGCTGCTAACCGATTACCCTATAACGTTCGCCATATGTGTAAGCATCTCCTCCGAATCCTCTTACATTGGCCCTTCCATTCCAGCGTAGGATGGGTTCTGGACAGATCCAAAGTTGCCTGCGCCTGGAACGAACGCTCGCATGTGTTAAACTTGAGCTGAGTCCCTTGCCATAATGGTTATTCGATATTGCAGTCACAGCTATGACCAGACTCGTCCAAAGATACCTATACGGTTCGTTGCAGTTCATAGGAACTTGTCACAACACAGGTACCTATTTGCCGCCTATTCTTTCCCCCCTTCAAAAGGAAGAAAGATGACGAAGTGCATACACATGGCTTGGGATCATCCACCACTCAGAAGAAACGCAACAGTCAGATCGCCCGCGATGCAGGGCCGCCATCGCGGGAACGATACCAGCCAAAGCAAGGCACAAGCGGGGAGGGGGGTTCTTGGCCGGTTGGCCATGGGGAAGGGATAAGCCGTTTTCACAGCGAGCATCGAAATCCGTCGCTGCGTAGACCCCCCCACTTTTATAGATATGCAACCACATCTGTACCAGCCGGGCAAAATCTTTAGGGCGCATCACGTCTACGTTGTTTGGAGTTTGGAATTATTCGGAGTCGTCAATCCAGTCAGGGGCAATTGAATGCCCGCTATTAAAATTGTCGATACTGGTGTCGCCTCTATTCTGCTGTGCCCTATGCTAACTCGTTTGCTGCTCGTTGAAGACGTGTTGCGCACCGTGTAAGTGCTAGGGAGGGTACTACTATGTAGAAATTCGCCCTCTTCGTCCTCCTGCTCAATTCAATAAGAGTACTTAGCGCGAGGGGTGATACTATAGCGATAGAGAAATAATAATGATAGTAAGAACGACAACGACAGCAACGGAGATAGTAATAGCTTTAAATTAATAGGAGCACAAAAGAGGGCGCGCGTGAATGTAGTGAGGTTGGCGGGCGCGGTTGGGGAGCCAGAGATTGGCTGCACACCCAGAAAAGTGGAGGGGTCTACGCAGCGACGGTTTTGGGTCTAATCTGGTAGTAAATACCCACTGCGCGCAGTATCTACACCCAGACACACAGGTCTTACCCGCTGAATGGGCGTATCTACACCACATAAAGTCCGCAGTTGATCGTTCGTGAAACCCAAGTGGGATGTGATGCACATGGCTTACTCGCATTAGCGCTGCCGGAGCTGTTTGCGTGGATGTGCTACCATGGGACAACATGAACTTCTAGAAATATTCCGGGTCTATCAACTGTTATACTTCTGTATAGGTACGTACGTGTGTTTATTGACTGAACAGCTCGTCAAAATGTCTTTAGTTTGACTCAACTCTCAAGTCTCTTGACAAGTATGTTATGTTGTTGTGTAGAACTTAGTGTCATCGAGTCTTGACTCGGTTAACTCTGTTAGGTATCTCGAGGCCGATTATTGTCTTGCAACTATACATGAGGCAGTTGAGTAGTGAAACCTGAACAGGTCTTACAAGCCACTGTCTCTCTCTTAACCCTCTTGGCAACTATAACTGAGGGCAACAACTGGTACACAAGAAGGCATCATTCACCATGAAAGCAACCAACCTTAACAACCACAGTTCAAATCTCAGACAGGTGGAAAGCATAAAAGCCCTACCGCGAGGACATAGCCTGCCGGATGCAAGTCTCAACAATCACACATATAGCATGATACCCTCCTACTCAAAACGTAGTACCTCAGTGGTAAAATGACTAGCCGTTCTGTCTTCAAGGTTACATACAACGCACCGGCGTTCCTGGTGGTGGAAGCATTTACGTTGCCATATATGTACGCASTGCGTACAAATCACCAACCAACCGCTCGTCTACTTGTGCCGTTCAATTCCTCAACTTACACGACTGCGTCAGACAGGCATGTATATGGGAGGGGAAAAACCTCGACGTAACACAGCATCAGTGCTTTAACAACAAGGCTGCATCTGATACCGTCTTATCGTCTAGTCCTGTACTGTCCGTCGTTATTCTTCTGATAGTCAGCTGATTTTTGAGCACCCGTTTAGATCTGCCGGTGTTTCTATAGTCGAGTGTGTGTGTATAGGTAGTTGGGTGAGGTTCAACGAATAAGTGTCACTCTGTGACTTCACTGCCTACCTACTTTCCTCGTTTCCCCTTTCATACTACCTAAATAGTGACATAACACAGTCGGTAACGATGAAAGTAGGTACTACTTATAACATCAAGAGTCGAGCATTCAACCTTTCAACACACATATCCTAAAGCAACATCGCTCCCGGCCAGCCCTTTCCCATGTTTAGAGACATGCTGGGCAGAAAGCTAAAAACACACGTTCTTCTACACTACCTGAACGACCAAAATTACCCCTCAGAGGACCAAAGGCAAGTCCGGAGTACATACACCAGGACGGATTTCACCTTGAAACCGAACAGCGCTTTGGGTAATTGTGGCTGAGGATCTGTCACAATCGCAGAAAGTGGACAACAAACATACACCCACGAGCAGGTAGAAGTTAGCTGTATAGGTGATGAGACCTCGGCGTAGTCTGAGATGGACGATGAGGCGTCGTTCGAGAAATCAGTTTGACAAGACACACGCAAGATGTGTATCACTCAAGCAAGTAGCGTCATCGTGAAGTTGTGGGGAACCCGAGGTGTGGGTATAGAGACCAGGAAGAGTCTCTGTTCGTGTCCCCTTGGGACTATGATCCAGATTGAGACGAAATTCATCCGACCACGAAGGAAGAAGACACTCATAGAGAACGGATGAAAGACACGAGCATGGTTTGTAGCGAGAAGACTCGTCCTCTATCCCTTATATCTTCCCGGAAAAAAAGGAAATCAATTGTCATCGTACAAGCCAAGTACATAGTTAAAACAAACAGAAAAAACGGTAACCATTTCCCCACTAAGATTCATCATCCCCTTAAAACTCTGAAAACCGCTGGCGGATATATATGCGCCCCCGGGAGACATAAAAAGGTTTGCATGGGTTTCGTCATTTTCTCTAACCCTTTCATGTGCATTTTCCTTTTGGTTGGCCGTGTGTTTTCCACCAGTCCCCAGTCGCCCCAGTCCCCAAACGCGCCCACCCCCTCGGTCCATTGATATCCCTTCCCTTCTGTTATTATGCACGAAACATACCAGCCGAGCTCAGGGGCGCCTACTACCGGCACCACCACCTCCTCTCCCTAGATGTTTATCGTGTCCTTGGGTAGATGTGACAGATCGTTGAATGGTTTTTCGTTTCCTGTCAAGATCGCAGCAGCAAGGAGGTCGCTTCTGTGCCATTGTGTTTCGTGTGAATATGGTATAGTTGTTATATGTCGCCGTCATTCATCGTTTTTCGGTTCGTCCCGGCCACTCAATGGAGAGTGCCGCTGCGGCTGAAAGAGAAACCAGATCGCTTCGGATAAGCATTGTTGTTGTGCTGATGGTCAGCCCATTTAGCTAGAGAACTTGCGGGTGATCTTGGCGATGACTAGAGGAGAGAAAGTATGTTAGCCATGTTACATTACTGCTTGCTTGTCTGGAAACCCGGTGGTTCAAGAAATCACGACATTCCCCAAGACGAGGTGGACTAAACATACTGTGAAGAGCAACAACGCTGAAGATGAAGACCAGCGACAAAACCAGGACGACAACGGGGTCGACCTTGAGGCCGGGGCTCTCGTCGGTGTAGAGACGGAGCATGGTGCTGCTAGAGCCACCGGCGCCAGCGGCGCGCGTGCTGTTGGGGCGGGCATTGGCAATCTTCTCCTTCTGGTCGGCAGCAGCACGGCGGCGGATGGCGGTACGGGC
>RANY01000384.1:0-31003 GCA_009805235.1 Neurospora pannonica FGSC 7221
CTGGCCTAGCGCCTTCGGCAGTTCAATGGTTGGCTCGGTAGCCCAGTGGTTTGACAGAGGGTCAGGGTAGGTTGTGTCGTCGGTTGAACAGTCTGTCCGAAGGAAGGCTGAGCCTATATGCCTGAGGCATCGGTRTGGTTGCTCTCAGCCCTGCGGGTGTTGCTCTCAGCTGTGCGGTTCAGCTGAGCCTCAGTCTTGATAGTTCGGTCATGGTGGATGTCCGTGTGACACGAATAGAAAGCAAAGGAGGCAGGAACGTGCAAGCGGTAAAAGAACAATGTCGAAGCCAGCTTTCCAGTGGCAGAGGCTTGGAGGGAAAACGTGGATGGATTCAGGTTGTTTGCGGAAGCGACGCGAAGAGAATTGCAGAGAAAGGACGAGAGTCGCGTGAAGAACCTGGATGGAAGACTGCTCAGGTTCAAACGGCGGTGGTTATTTGAGCAGTGGATCTTTCCACGGATGCCAGCAATTGATGAGGTGGCTCGGAGCCGTAGCGTGGTGACCAGGCTAAAGCTACGCTCCTTCCAATTTCGAGTCTCCATGAGTGGAGGGTCGCTGCCTGCCACAAATGGGAAAGAGGTACAGCGGTGACGCGTCCAAGGCAGTCGCGATACCGGATGAAAGGGCGCGGATTGTCTTGCTGTTGCAGAAGGGAATCACTCGTGTCAACTTCTCACAACAGCAGAAGTGATGAGTTCACGAGCGGTCAGTTGTCTACAAAGCAACAACTGTGTTACACAACCATTTGATGACTCGAGCTTCATACTGCTTTATGCGAGTGAGTTGATCCAGAGACTGAATGCACTCCGTCCGGCCGTCATTAGTCTCAACTCTAGGACTCAAGTATCGCAGCATTGATTTGTGTCGTTTAGTCGTTCCACCTTCAGTCAGTAGCATCAAAGGCTGTTTTGTTTAGTTGATAACCAGCCCTACTGATTCTCTGGGGCCATCAACTATGGAGGAGCTCATGAGGGTGTCAGGCTACACGGCTCGGTATGAAAAGAGGTTCGTCGAAGCTGTACATGGGGAACGTTGAGTTTGTTGTTTTCTTTGAAGACGAGTTCCTTCTGGCTACCTTGAAGAATTTTGCGATACAAATGTATCTAGAAATAACTTCGATAACTACATACAAAGACTAATAGTCAGAGCAAATGATGTCTGTTTACATTGGGCAAAGAGATTTGCGAAAGGTTCCAGTGTTGTTGATTCAAGAGGAGGGTTTGCAAGAGATGTGAAGTCCATTCAATTTGCAACAAAGTGTTGAAAATCCAAAGGTCGGTGGGAGTATAAAGGTTGGTAAAACCCCATCAAATTCAACACCCCCAGAAAGGGACAGTGGCCGAGCGGTGTTGGTGCGCAGCTTGTTAAACACCCGGGGCTACAGTACAGGTGTGTACCCCAGCCAGCATGTGCCAACGTAGCGGCCTGTCTGAGGGCTTGGTGCCTGTATTGTAGTAGTACCGGATCAACTGGCGTCTTCCGGCTACGCAAATAAGGCTCTTCTACTCCTTTCCAGTTCGGTACGTCCTCCGTTCGGTTCGCGATCGAAACCTTTCCACTCTTTTTTTGCTTCTTTTTTCCTTCCTTCGCTTAACATCGGGATGTTACTCTAGACTGACTTCCTCGACCATCGATCGTATGTATGTAGCTTTCATCCCATATTGACTGTTAATGGCGGGGCTCTCAAATTTTCACAGTGAATGGCCCCGCGGGCGGGATGCGTGAGTCCTTCGACAAGACACTTTATGGACGAGCCACTTGCCCCGCGCACATTCCAAAATCCATTTCTTCGACACAATTTCCCGCTTCCGCGAACATTTCACTCTCGCTTCCCAACTTCTTTAACTTATCCCACGCTTGCGCGTCATTGCGACTATAAGACCACGCACATTCCGCTTCAAAAGCCCCTCCACGCGATTTTGCGCAATCATCAACTTGCAATCACCATGGCAGACAGAGAGGAAAGCAAGGGCGGTGGAAATCCTGATTCGGACGTCGGCGAGCAAGGTCGCTCAGGTGATGAGACACATTCCGGTACGTGGCAAAACCTCAAGCCGGCGGCGCGTCAGAACTTCCATGTTAGCAGTTGTCGCCTTCACTTTCGACTTGCTAACAAAGCCTCCGCCAACCAGGGTCCCAATCCACGAGCAAGTTCTGCGGCCAAATCTTCGGCCCAGGTATTTCCGACAACGTAACCAAAGACCGAGCTATCTCCACGGCCGGTTATGCCCTACACCAAGAGCTCCACCAAACCCCGAATCACGTCTGGATGGCCTTCTTTACCGGTGCCTCCTGCACGAAGACGGCCAGTCCCTCGGGCGCCTACTCCGTCGTCTTCCATGGTGACGCACCCGCCTCAGCCGACCATCGCAAACTGGCCAAAATGGCGTGGTACATGACTTCCTCCTTTGAAGTGGTCAACGAGAAGAGGCTTGCTGGCCTGGCTGTTGCGCAGGCACTCTACATTGCGGACCACAGATTGCGCTCCTTGCCACAGAATGAGGAGAGACCGAAGAAGGCGACTGTGAAGGTGTTTACGAGCTGTGTGGAGACTCTGAAGAACATAGACGACCCGAGCAGAATTGAGGGCGATACAAGAGAGGCGCAGCTTGGAGTTGTCAAGTTGATCGAGGATCTTTCATGCAGCCTCTGCAACATTGTCGGCATCAATGTGAGGCTGTACCTCCAGTGGGTGCCGGCGGAGTATGGGAAGATGGTGTGTGCTAGGGACTTCGCAAAGCGTTGCCGCCAGAAATCGGGCAGGCAAGATACGTATTTTGTTGGGAATAAGCAGATGGACGCTGGGGTAATGCCTGAGGGCGTCTCCGGCTTCATTGAACGGGATACTGCGGAGGAGAGCCAGCACGATCTGATGGAGGAGTCAGGAAGGGCCGTGTCCATGGCGAAGGCGGGACCTGCGTCGATGGCGGAAGAGGGTCAGGCGGGTGTTCACCAGGCGGCAAACCCAGATGACCAGGAGATGGATGAGGAGGAGGCTATGGCTAGCGACCAGGTTCCGAACGACGAGCTGGACGCGAACGACGAACAGGCCTCGATCAATCAGTAAATCCTTGCTGATTGCTACCAGCAGCAGATTCACTTCCTCCACGAGCAAGGGAACCAGGATGTTGCCAAGCAACAGATGTCGGGAGAGCTTGCGGATGGTCATGCCGATGAGTTGCGTCAGTTTGTCCCGGACCATCTATTGACTTCTCCCCCCTCGCCGTAATGGAGATCTATCTCGCATTGGGCCGAGGGCTCTTTGGTTAGAGGTACCAAACTTGTATTGCTTGAGGGATATAAAGAACTTGTGGATTGTCCGGAGGGGATGTTTGTTTGTTAGAGCCTATGGAGTTTGGCGTTGTTCTGGGTTCTTCTTTGTGGGGAATGCCTTTGCTGTCACATTAGTTCACGATATAGCTTGTCCTGCAACGGCCTTTCACAACCAAATGGAGCGGAATTGGACTGTATGTGTTTGATTCATTCCTGTGACCGCTTGCCAGACAACTTCAGTCTTCCATGCCAACTCCCGGACCATTCGTGGCGCAATACTCCGCGAGGATCCATCACAACGATATCCAACTCACGTATCTCGATAGTACATTGCCGCCAAAGCAGCTTTACGTTCAACACTCGCTCTTTCGACAAGTGTGGTGTGTATCTCGTGAGGGAAGAGTCTTGCTCAACCGAAGCTGAATGACGTCCGTCACACCGCATCATCGTCAAGAAGATCTTCCCGAACAACCTGGCGAATCAGAACTGGCTCCCCAGTCTTAAAGGGTAAGGGGCATCCGCAGATCGGCATCAGCTCCTTGGAGATGATCTACAGTTCAGCCCTGGTTTGTGTGTTAGCGCGGTTCTTGCGATAGGGGTCTGTAAAAATACACAGAAAAACAACAGGACAACTACATTCGAAGCGGAAAACTGGATCGAGTGTATGAAGTACCCAAAACGCATCTGGTTGATACCGGTTTCTTGCATGGAATTTGGCGGAATGGTGGTTGAGTTGCGCAGAGTACATAGTCAAGTCCCGCGCGAATGAACAAACCAGGGTGAACTTACGTTGTGGAGCGCCATTGGAATGAGACCCGACATCACAGCTGAAGATGGCACAGCAGCGACAACGCCCAGATCCCACAGACATCCGACTGGTGTCTCGGTTCCTTTTATGTCTGAGACAAGCAACGTACGACAACTGTGAAAACTTCAAAGATAGTTGGAGTGATGTGAGGATGACGAGTTAGACAGTTGGCTTCTTGGATAGACTACGTCAGAGCGTGATGATATATATGAACCACTTCCCCCACGCTGTCGCTACTGTCATAGAGACGATGCTTTTCGCTCCACCTTCAAGATGCTCGTTCAATATCCCCAAGTTCAAAACGTACAGATACCCAAAGGAAAAGCAAAGACCGAAACGGCTTCCTTTACGGACACCAAAGACTCCAGCAACAACAATGCATTACATGAGCACCATCAATGCGTCCACGAAGTACCGTCAGGGAAGACATATTCCCATCATTCGGAACGGACTTGGCTAAGACAACCCGTAGGCCCCAGGCAAAAGATTCAAATACTTTCTAGAGAAGAGTTGCATTTATCAGTGAACGCTCTCTGGGATCTCATTGAGGACAACTCCGAAGTTCGTTCACTCTTCACCCAGATGCTGCAGCAGGTCCCAAGTGCACCTCCTTACGACAAGAATCCAACCGGCGGTCCACGGTTTTGCAACTGGACGGAACTTCTTTGCGCTTTCAATGACCAGCTCACACAAGGACCGGTATGGCTTTACGATACACCAGGTCAGCAGGGATTAATTGGCTTTCCTTTCAACGCCCTTTTGGTACGTTACCGTAATCTTACCTCCCCACCATTCTCTTCTCCCGCCGGCTCCCCGTTGCCATTCGCATCTCTAACCCCGCAAACACAAAAGAACTGGTCCATGTCAACCCCAGCCGGCCTCCTCGCCTTCCACCGTCCCGACGTCAACGCCCACCTCCGCGACATCCTCACCGCCTACGGCAATTTCCTCTCTTCCCCCGCCTCTGCCGCCGTTCTCAACTCCTCCGCGACCGGCTGGCTGAATCCGACCGCCCTCGATGCCCTTGTGTCTACCGCCTGTCTGCCCACCACCACCAGCTCCGAACCCAAGTCGAGAACAGACACCACCTACCCCCATCCCCAGTTCCACGACCTCTTCGTCTCCAACCCGCTCCACCCCACCTACGGCTTCCCTTCCTGGGACACCTTCTTCACGCGCCGCTTCCGGCCGGATATCCGACCCATCGCTTCCCCCTCCGACGACGGGGTCATAGTCAACGCTTGCGAATCTGCCCCCATAGCGCTCGAGCGTGGAGTCAAGCTGCATGATGAGTTCTGGGTTAAGCGGCAGCCGTATAGCTTGGTTACCATTCTCGGCGTTTCGCAATCAAACTCGGAGGAAGAGTCAGTGGATGACTCGAACATGATGGAGGAGAAAGAAAAGGAGAAGGAGAAAGAGCTGGAACAGGCAATGCGCTTCAAAGGAGGAACAATCTACCAAGGCTTCCTAGGAGCACTGAGTTACCACCGCTGGCATGCGCCTGTTTCCGGGGTGGTGGAGAATGTGAGGAAGATACAGGGGACTTACTTTGCTGGTTGTCCTGGGTTGTCCTCCCGCCGTGGGGGACTACATGATGGGGAGGAACGGAAGCTCGATCCTTCAGCGCCGGATAGAAGCCAGAGATATCTCTGCCAGGTGGGCACTAGGGCTTTGGTGTACATACGGGCGAGAGACAGGAGGCTGGGGACGGTGGTGTTTGTGGCGGTAGGGATGGCGGAGGTTAGTAGTTGTGAGGTTACGGTTAGGGAGGGGGATATGGTGGAAAAGGGGGAGGAGATTGGCATGGTGAGTTCCCGGAGTTCTTTGTTGCCGAAGTCGTGAGTATGTTGAGGTGGTTGCTAACAATGCTTGACTGATTGGTACAGTTCCACTATGGCGGCTCGACGCACTGTCTTATTTTCGAGCCAGGTGTCCGGTTGAAGTTCACAGAAGCAGCAGAGGAGGTTGAAGTCAAGAGACGGGGTCATAACTTGCCGGTCAATGGATACTTGGCGGAGGTTGTGTCTGGATAATGCTGCCCCACGATTCTGCATGACGATGCAGAGCCGAAGTATGTACAGCATAGATACCATGAGCCACGTACAAACGCAAAAGTCATTCGAATGCAAAGAATTCTTTTCAGAAGTATGCTGTATGATGTAACTGTGTCAATGAAGACAGACAAGACTCAGGACTGTGACAACCGTCGTGATAACTTGGAAGCACATCGGGCAGAGTCCATGAGGGATTGTTTGATCCAGGAAATGGCCCAGATCTCGGTTGAAATGTGCAGTTAAGACACACGAATGTCTGCACGAGCATGCCGAAGGTGTGATGTATCAAACCTTTAGTGTTCGGTTTATTCTTAGGAGAGTTCGCCTGGTGAGAGATGCGCGTTGATGAATGAGGCGGTCTGGCTATCTTTTCAATGATAAATCACACTAACGCATCGTTGTTCGTGGTAGAGCCGAGAGTAATGGATGAAAATGCCGAAATGTGGCTAGTGTCGCAGTATGTAAATGACTGAGTGGGCGTGGTCATGAACAAAAGACATAAATGCTCGGTTTCTCTGGCAATCAGGGTGAAATAGGTAGGCGTGATGTAAATTGGTTCAAGCGGGGGGTTGATAAGTCAAAACTTTGAGGCAGGTATGCAACAACCCCCGGAAAGGGACAGTGGTCGAGCGGTATGGTGCGCAGCTTTGCAAACCAGGGTTAGGCCCAGGGGAACCTGCCCGCTCAGGTGGCCGCGTCACCGTAGACCTGTGTACACTACACAAAAGTACGACCGATAAGTACTGAGTGGGTCCCTCTGGGATAGTATTTGTAGCTGGCGTCTTCCGGCTACGCAAATAGGGCTCTTCTACTCCCTCCCAGTTACTAGATGTATACGTCCCCTGTTCGATTCGCGATCGAGACCTTTCCACCCATCTTTCTTTTTTTTTTTTTCTTTTTTTTTTTTTTTTGGTTACCGTTTTTGCTTTGTCTCTATGATAATACTACGGTCATTCTCCTTTAGTTATGACACGTTTCTTTTGCTCGTCATTCACCTGTAATGTGTACCTACTTATGTATCCGCGCAAGAACTGGCAGCATCATTCACTTCCCACTTTCTCTTGTTGAAATTACTTTCTAGCCCAGTCTCGTGATACTGAAACTACTGCAAAATGGCGGGTGCTCAAGTATCTTTTCATATCTCGTTGGTTCACCTCAAGGTCATTGTTGATGTGACTCACTGCCTGCCCAGATCATTCTTCAACCCATCAGATCTTGACTATCAAGGAACCCGTTCGTTAACCTCTACTTCCAAGCGAGGGTCGTGTGAAGGTTGGGCTGGTCATAGGTCTCATTCACGGGTTGGCTTCCATTCACGGAGTTCGGGTTCTGCTGAGCTTGGCATTTGGAACCTCCACGGGTTCTGGGTATAAAACCCAGTCCTCCCATCGAGCCTTCCGTTTTGGGATTTCTTCCTTTTTCAACTTCTTGTCTTTAGTCCATATTAGCCATAGGTAGTACAGTCTTTGCACATCGTACCCATCCTTAACTACGCTATAAAACGTCGCCGGATGCAGTGAGGTGCGCACTCAATTTCCAGGCGTACTTTTCCACTCTGGTTTGACTTTCTGTCTTTTGTTACTACTACTGCGCTACAAAATGCACATGCATTTCCCTTTCCATCGTAATACCCCCAGCTCTGTAGGGTTCACCAAGTTCCGTTGGCTGGAACAGTTTTTATATCATTCATGTATCACGCTCCATTCATCTAAGATATTGTAGTTCGGTCAACTCACATCATTACCAAGTATGTTACGGTCGGTGAGCTCCTTTTGCGGCATTACGACTTTACTAGGCCCAAGTTTCATCCTATGTTCATGCCCCTGACTTGGGCAATCACATTCATCTGCTACGGTTCAGGAATGACGCGGCCGGCTTGGAAGCCTGGGTAGTCCTCCCACAAAGCCCTACTCTACGCACAGGACACAACTTTACTCCCAAAAACTTTTTTCTACCCCTAGATTAAAGTTCGCAAACAACAACTGCAGACCGCGCGTCCTCGCCTTTCTTGCCCCTCGTAGCACCTCAACAAGTGCGCATACTTCCATCACCTCGAACCACAATTGCGCCCCCATATTGCGACGATCTCAGTTGTGCGCGTCTTCCGAATCCCTCGTAATACATACAGCATGGCGCCAAATGTAACAGAACCGAGCAACATGGTTGACTCGTCTGGCCGGAGGCAGGCCAGACCAGAAGAATCCAGTACTACTCGTTAGTCACATTCTGATTAGTCTTAATACATTTCGCATCCGCTTCATGTTTGCTGACAAATTCCGTGGCAAGAAGGGACTCCTAACTTCTGCACCAAATTGCGCGGCAAAGTCCACGCTCCTGAACCAAACGACGAGGCCTCCAAGCGGCAAATCGTCACCATAGCTGAGAGATTTCAAGGGCGGATGGCAACCCGTGACGAAATTGCGTTGTCATTCTTTACAGCAGCGTCCCGTATGCACGAGCCGGGCTGGGAGACCGTCGGTGCCTACTCGGTAGTCTTCACCGAGATGTTACCAAACACCGACGACCATGGCAAGCAAGCCGAGATGGCGTGGAATTCAAAATTACTCAGGGACGACAGAGTTGCAGAAGCTCTGGCAGTTGTCCAGGCGCTTCAGGTTGCCCACCAGCGGTTGCGCACCCTCCCTCCTGGTTCAGGTGGTCCGAAGCTCGCTACGGTGCAGATTTTTACGGGAGCCCTCAACGTCCTCCGAGAGATCGCACTCAACAACAACACCTGGAGTGCGAGCAGGAGTCGTACTCCTCACGCGGAACTATTGAGATCGATTCAATTTATGATGTTCGAATACGCTCGGAAGCTTGGCGAGATTCCCAATCTAGAGGTCGATTTACACCTCTACTGGCTAACGGCGGAAAGTGGCGTTGAGAGCCAGCGGGCCGCCAAGCGCGTTGCCCTCAAATGTCGCCTACATGACGGCGAGCAAAACATGTTTACCCTGGAAGGTGAAGCCAGACCAGCTGCGGAGATGCCTCCACCGGTGTATCTTGATGTGGAACACGCCCTTGTCCAAAAAAGCAAGGATCACAAAAAGAAGTCGGACAAGAAATCAGCAGCAGCCAGGGTTCCTATCACTTCTCGTATTCGATATCAGGACTCATGGTATGCTTAATCATATGACCCCTGTCCGGAGCCGTACGTCTCCTCATTTTCCGACCCCGAAGATTATTACAACTCAGAGCTCGAGAACTATGACTCCCCCTCATCCTTTCCTGAGCCTAGCGACCCGGCCTACCCCGAGCCCTACAGCTCCAAGCCGCCTCCGATGGGTGGCCACCCCGACATGGTGTCGGACATCCCCTTTCCGGGAACCAACAAGCCAATGTGGTGGCGTGATCTCGGCCCGGATCACAACTCAGAGCTCGAGGTCCACAACTCCATCGAGGCCTCCCCTAAGCCCTCCTACCCGAGCCCCGCCGAGACCTACAGCTCAGAGCCGCCTCCGCTGGATGGCCATCCCGACATGGTGCCAGCCAGCCCCTTTCCAGGCACAAACTGGCCAGTGTGGTGGCGCGATCTCGGCCCGGCCCGTCCCACCATCACGTCCGAGACGGAAGAGGTGTCGTTGGTGCAGGAGCAGACCAGCCCAGTCAAGGACTCGGCCCCAATCAACGAACATGAGGATGTTTCGGGCAGCGAGAAAGCCATGGTGAACAGCACTGAAGAGACAGTCGAGGAGGAGGATCTAATGGAGGAGCATGTTCTGGAGCAGTGCATTCGTTTCATGCGGGAAAGGAGGATCCGGGGATATAGGGATGAACCGGTGTTGGAGATGTGGCAGGAAGTCTACATCAAGGAGCTTCGCCTGATGGCGCCTGAAAATCCCCTTGTGCGTTCCCATGAGGCGAAGCAAGCCCGCATCAACTGCTTGCAGGAGGAAATCCTTTCCCTGCGTGTGGAGATAAGCCAACGGCAAAAGCTGGCGAATGAGAAGGCCAAGGAGTTGCGCCACTTGGCGCGTGACCACCCCTTCCTGTTCTACGCCTTCTCTCCCTAAGGTGGTTGCTCATTCTTGTCCGCGTCGCTGGGGTTTGGGAGGCTTGGGATAATCAGGACTTTGTAGTGTGTTATGTGATGTTGCGTTCATGTTGGAGGAGGAGGACTTTGGTGTTTAACCGAGGCGAAGTTTTCGAGCGATGAAAGCTGTGTGGCGTTTGGCGTGTGAAGGACGTTTCAGCGGTTCTGTCAAAGCTTTCTGTCATTATTCGCACGGCTAGGGAGCATGGAGTTTGGCGTTGTCTGGTTTAGGTGGCAATGGTGTGATCGGACTTGCGTGGTGTGTTGTGGTTATTGGAGGAATTTGAGGATTGCCCGAGGCATAGTTTCTGACCGAAAAGCCCCGGCGGTCAGTGGTTTGTGTAAGAGACCTTTGATGATTGCTCAAAGTGTTTGTTCCTCGCGAGCATGGAGTTTGGCGTTGTCCGGTTTCTTCTCCTTGTACGAGATACCCCTGCTTTCATGTTCTAGAGACTCTACTATGTATAAACATGGCTTTCAGTCGCTCATGTTTCGTTTAATCCATTCATTGCTTCCAGACACTTTCCTGCTGAAGTCCTTGGCTCTTGTGATACCCTTGATTATTTGAACAAAGTCCTGCTGTTTCGTCATCAAGTAGCAGACACTTATTCTTCCTCACGTCAACTTCTCTGCTACTCATTATATGTTATGAGTACCTTATTCTCCCGGTCGGTGAACAAGATACAATACACCCCTGAAAGGTTTGTTAGAATCAGGCCTCTGGTAAGACAGCCTAGGTGTGTCTAGATCCCCCATGTGTTTCTTCTAATGACGGAGGTCTGGCATCAGTGTTTATATGCTTGTTGATATATACCTCTAAGACGTAATGCATTCTCGGTTTGACCTCACGCATTTCACAATGACCTTGCGGTGCTTTCAACAGGTGGGGATAGGTCTGACGTGGGATACCAAGCTAACAAACAAACCGGCATTGAACTGTACCTAGAACAAGCCCGGCTGCTCCGGCTTTCTTTTCATACCGGGGTTATGACACGCTACTGAGCCTCTTTATCCTCCTAATTCCTGAACCTTGTGTGCCCATTGATGATGCCTCCCAGAGCCTCAATGCTTCTGTTAACGCTCTCAACATTATACTCGACAATCTCACCCTGTCTGACAGTTGTGCAGGTTGACAGAGCGATGGGTCCCTCGGCTTCGTGACAAACCGCTAACAATACTATCACAATTGCAAGTACTAAATATAAAGCGCACTATCTAGTACACATCCTTAATCAGGCTAAAGGAGTTGGAATAACGTCATATCGTCTTGGAGCATAGACGGAAAAGTGTATATTGAAGACAAAAGCCAATGCAAAAAGTACAGAATCTTTTTTCTTAAGTATCTTAAGGGGGTGTACTTAAAGGGCGTACCTAGGGAGTTTTTGAGCGTGCGTGGAGTGTACCTCAGAAACAAATACAAAAGTCTAAACACGACTCAAACTACATACATGCATGGTGGACTCTCTTTGAAGTCCGGGTATCTCATGAACAGAAAGAGACCGGGATAACACCATGCTCCATGCGCGCTAACAGAACAAAAGCCACCACAAAACATCCCCTTTATCGGCTATTCCATCTTCCGTAGGCTTCCAAGAGACTAACGAAAACTCTGAACCAACACAAAGTTCGATGTCCGAATGGTCCCAGCAGCAATGTGCCCTTCACGGTGAGAAGAGGGCAGACAGCAACGGATGCGTAGGACGGTCCGGTACCTGGACCAGCGGATGGTCTGGAACCAACGCGCGCAGGTAATCGCAATAATCATAGGCAATCCCGCTATATATCTGCTCAGTGCCTCGGGTGCTGCGCCCCGGGATTGCCTTCTCCCGACAGGAACGGATGTGATTCTCGTAGCATTCAATGAGGATCTGCCTGTCGACGAGCGCCTGCTCGTCCAGCGGGCCTTGGCCATCTTCTTGCATCTCTTCGCCCGACGGCATCGCTGGCTGGCAGCCTTCATCGGCCTGCTCTTCTCCCTTCGCCATGAGCTCTGGGCCTTGGGATACCGGAGAGGAGTCGCGGAGCTCGTGACGGTCTGCGTGAGGCTCTTGGCTCGGGGTTTTTGGAGTCTCAGCAGGAGACAAGGCTGGGGCATCCTCGTATGTGGCGGGCTCATTGGTTGTATGAGCTGTCTCCATCGAGGTTGCGGTTGCTGCTGTTGCTTTTCCGTCGGTCTTCCGTTCTTTGTTGATCCGGAGACGCTCTCGGATCAGGGCGTCTCTGATGATTAAGGAGACTGACTTCGGCATCTGCGCACTGGGCCTCTCTTCCTCATCGACGAAAAACATGTTTCTGCTGTCTTTGCGGCATCTCATGGCAATCTTGTGGGCTTCCTTTAGGCTCGTCACGCCACATTTGCCTGGGAGCCAATAAAGAACCAGCTCGACAGTCATTCCTGGGATGTTGGCGAGCTTTTGTACTTCTTGGTGGACAAGCGACGAAGTTCTGGTGTGGAGGGCTTGGCGAGGGCCCTGAATTTCAGCCTGGTTGATTATATGGCGAAGGGTTAGGTTGCTGGCCGTAAAAACATGTACCTTAGCCTTTCTCGGGAATGCTTGCGGTGGACCGGCTGCAATTGCACGCAATCTCGCGTCCGCAATACTAATTGCCTGAGCAATTGCCAGACCGTTCGCAGCTTGTGAGTCGGTGGCAAAAGGCTGGTTCCAAGCCATCTTGACAAGCTCACCATGTTCGCTTGAACCAGAGGACATTCCTCTGAAGACAACTGAATAAGCGCCCTTGAGCTCTGGTCCCTCGATACATGATGCTGAGGAAACAGTCCTAACGAAATGTCGTTGGGAGTTTCGAAGTGATGCTGGGCCCTCTCTGCGAGGAGAATCACTTGGTTTCGGTGCATTTCGTTGGTTGCGTGGGGAATACAGACGGTAGCAGTCAGGGTAGAAGTGAAAAGAAGTTCTTGTTATCACAACTCAGGTCCGTAACCGTGAGATAAGGTAATCACCGAAGTGGCCAGTGGGTAGAAGCTGAAACCGTCATTCATCCACGCCGACAAGAAACTTACTGAAGATCTCGACATTCTCAGACGTATCCTGCGCTCCGCGAGCAGTCCGGTCACGTTGCCCATTTTCTCTCAGTCCAGACATGGCGAGTAGCGAGCGTACGAGGATTTGGGGCGTAGATTGGAGATGAGGTGTTTGTAACGTAAGGTACGCTGTACGCGCGCAAGAGACTGTGACGTTGTTGGTGTAGTTGTGGCTACCTCAGCAAGTGGCGACGAAAAGATGACGGCCAAGTTTCGATTTTTGGTTGTCCGTGATGACGGGAGTTAGTGAGGACGGGAAAGAATTTTTGCCGACAATTGGTATTGTGTGCTCTGGGTTGGATAGGGTTCTGAAACTTTCAGGCAGTGACAGGTGGCGCGTCAGCTGTCGAGCCGTGTCAATTCAACACCCAACGTAGTGGGCACACATGGGATGAAAATGAGGGCAGCTGTTGGTGTCAGTGATCCTAACGGTCTTGGTATAGACCTTGACCTCTGGTACAAAATCACGTGTGGAAATGGCGTGCCTAGAGGTAGTCAGAAGAGCGTATCCGGCACCATTTCCCCGTCGTGGCCATATGTCCGTGACTCATCCAATACATTCGGAGGCACTAGGAAGTCACAGTCAACGGCTTAGGTCATGTCATCGATCTTGCTAATAAGAAGTTTTGTGGTTTTCACTCTGTGCACGAGCTGGAAAGACGTGCAACAACAATGCCATGAAAGGAATCAGGTAGAGGTAGTTTAGTTGTAGAGAAGACAAGAACATACGAAACGAAATGCTGCAATGGAACCCTTGTTCGAGAGTGTCACGGCTTGAAAAAGTGAGGAATGAGTGCTGGTGTGACAGTGTTGCTTTGGCTCTTTAAGGCCGAAAAATTGAGTGAGGACACAAGAACGCCATCGTAGAAAGCAGGATAGGGGAGGCGCGGGGATCACATCATATATACCTTGCGGCCGCAGAGACTCCCACCCCGAGAACGTTAATCTGGTCAAGTAATTGCACCCACCTTCCCTACAGGTATGATAGTGCTTTGACTATCTCAGCCGTCATAAAGAGTAAGAATGTCAAGCAGTATTGGGCCCGACGACATGGCAAAGTGTGAGGGCAAGGACAACAATAACAACATCAACATCAACCGTGGAGATGATTAAGTGAGTGTCCTATAGAAAGGAGAGGGAAAGTGAGGAGGAAGAGAGGTGTCACAAGAGCAGTGCGTGCAATGACTACTTCGTAACACCAGCAAAAGATGGAACTACCTCTATGTTCTGTGCGCTAGACAGAACACGGACTGCACGCTTATATAGCACATGTTATTACTATGACAAGAGGAGAGAAGTTTGGAGGGCTCACCGGCAGTGCTATGCCTGGTGTCAATAGGCGGGCCGCACCGACACAACAATGTTTGACAGAGGCCGAGGACATCTTGTTGTAACGCATGACTGAGACTCTGAACAGGCTGAAAAAAAGGAGGCATAATATCTGCCCCTGGTTACCTAGGGAGTAGGAAGAACGACGGCCGAAAAGTTCTTGCTTACAGCTACCAAGACCGCGCTCTCCCAATGTCAAAATAAAAATTGCGGTAGCTTGGAAGAAACCGAACTTCCCACCAAAATCTCAACTCGAATAAGCGGATGCAGAAGATGCACGGTGGTTGGAAAACCAAAAAAAGTCAAAAAAATATGGCGAGGGCGTGACTCGAACGTGGGACGTACTGCCGCCTGGAAAGGAGTAGAAGAGCCTTATTTGCGTAGCCGGAAGACGCCAAGTTGCAGCACTACTCGGGGGCTATCCATAGGCTTCAAGTCGCCCTACTCAAGTCGCCCGACAAGAGCGAAGGTCAAGTCTTGGACTAGAGGGCAAAACGATGTGTAGATRTGTGTGTGCTATGGAGAGAAGGCTAGAGTAGAAAGGGAAAAGAAGTGTGGAGGGCTAAAATACAGGAAGGGTGTGAGGGCATGGACCCACACGACAAGACAAGGGAGGGGTGGGGACATGAACCCACCCGACAACATCAAGCGATTCCCCAAGCCCCAGTGGTTTGCAAAGCTGCGCACCACGCCGCTCGACCACAGAGCCCTTGGAAGTTGTTGAAAGCACTGGCCGTTCGACCAACCTATATACCCCTCGTCAACTCTGCTGCCTGCATGCACACTTTTGAGAAATTGCAAAACATCTTCCAACTTTGACGGCCTTTGCACATGTCGCCAACTGCGTTTCTCCTTCAAGACTTAAACCCAAACTTTCCTCAGCTTTCATTGACACGCAGCCTGCGTTCCCACCCAAGTTCGTTCCTATTACCATCCACATCGTTGTTCCTTTGCGAGTTGTTTCGAACTTTGTTCGTCCTCACAGGGGATACTTTTATCAAATTTTGTCCTTCATGGCTCTGCAAACTCCTTAGCTTCGTTCACGTGCACGCCTCCAAGTAAAACAAGGCAAGGAAGAATAGAACCAAAGTTTTACAGGAATACACAACGGCACTTTTAACTTGCGAGGTAACTTAAGGGAACAATGGAAAAAAGACATAATTTGACCTTCGACTTCATAACACATGAGACGCAAGCATTAACTAGCTAGCAAAGTGACGATGGCTGTCTCCGACACCTTGAGAGCTCTGCATTACAATGTTGGATGGCATAACCCCCTTCCATCCTCTGTCGTAGCAATATGATCTGTAGCCAGTGTCCCCAAAACTCCATCCACCGAAGGCTCTGGTTGGAATCAACTACTACACCCTCATCCCGACCTTAAACATTTAGCTTGCACGTGTCATAACCAGACAAAACTATCCGTTGTTCATTCCCGTACTATAGAGAGATATTGCCGGGTATAGCGTCGCGGATAACATAACCATCCAATAACTCGTGAAACACCGAGACGTCGGCAGGAATGACTTCCGTCACCAATGCCCTTCCCAAACCTCCTCTCCTACTCCTCGTCCTCAGAACGCTCAGAACTGTTCTCCTCATTACTAACCGTCGACTCTCCTAACTTATCCTCCCTCCTCATCATATCCCTCGCAAACTCCTGGCCCTCCGCATAGGAAATCGGATACGACTTCTTGTAGCCATAACGGTATCCGTCCTCGTATCCACGGTGATTGCCATCATGACAGCCGTCTGCGCGGCTATCCTCAGAACTATTCTTCTTATTACTAACCGTCGACTCTCCTAACTCATCCTCCTCATCGTCGTCGCTACTCATTATATCCCTCGCAAACTCCTGGCCCTCGGCATAGTCGATCGGGTACGACTTCTTGTAGCCATGACGGTGGTATTCGTCCTCGAATCCACGGTTGTTACCATCATGACAGCCGTTCGCGCCGCCATCCTTGTAGCCGTCCTTGAAGCTATCGTTGTAAGCGAGGTTGTACGCCTTGAAATAGGCTTCGTCGTAGATCTCGCTGTAGACTTTCTGGTCGACTTGGTTGTAGATGGCCTGGTGCCAGGGACCGTCGTCGGGGAATGAGAACTTGTACGGGTAGACGGGTCGGGAAGTCGCCTGGGGAGCCGCGGCAGCCGCATGAGGATTTGCCTGGGGATGCGCGTGGGTCTGGTCCGAGGTCGAGGACGGCTGCGACGGGCGCTTCTCCGCGTCCACGTTGACGTTGCGGCGCTTTGTGAATCGCTCCGCGGCGTTTTCCTCCTCGTCGTCGTCGTCTTCGCGCTTGCGGCGCTGTCCGTGGACAATCTTGGGCTCCTGGTGCCTATCCTCTACGTCGGCGCTGGGACGAGAGTTTTTGGATCGGTCGGATCTGTGTTTGTTGGCGTCGCGGCGCTCGCGCTCGAGCTCGTCCTCGAGTCCGTTGCGAACGAGCCAGGTCCAGGCGTGTCTGCTCTCATAAAGGACGCCCGAGCGGGATAGAAATGGGGTATCTTCCGCAAAGAAGTCGTCAAATCGTGCCCTGGTCAACGGCGGAGAAGCCGCGCTGACGGGGGGATGAGCTACAGACGGCGCCATTGTAGCTCTGCTGGATCGAGCAGTTGTTAATTGAGTTGGAAGTGCAAAAAGGCTGGTTTGCTCACTAGTGCCAAAGCTGAAGAACTGTTTTGGACAGCGACGAGATCGCGGAAAATCTGGTGTGTAGTGTGGGAAAATAGTACAAGGACGGTACAGTTAAGGTGTCGTAGTGTGGGCACAAGAAGTGTGTTAATTGTGCTAAGCTAGAGAGGAAGTGGAAAAAGGATGTTGGAGGGCTAAAACATATGGTGGTGCGGGCTGGCTGGACCCATGTGACAATGCCGGTGGGACAGACCCTACCACACTAAAAGGGCGGGAATTGAGGGGCATGGTATGGCGGGCATGGATCGTTTGCGGTCTGCGGTGGAGGTTAGATGCATGCATAAGCTGGGATATGACAGTAACATTTACGCCCGCAGAACGCGGTAGGCACTGTTAGGTCACTATGTAAGTGCTGTGACATTCCAGGTTCAGCGTGCCAGGGCTCGACGGGGGCGTTCGTTCATGGTGATTAGTCAAAGAATGACACCTCCAATACCGTCATAACACTGCGTTCACCAGCGCTTTCACTATAAGTAATTCGTGACGTATAGACCGGGCTGCAAAAAGCCTGTATTACTCACACTATGGTCCCGTGGTGCTGATTGTTACATGTTTGTTCTGGCGCAACACCCATATGCTATACTGCCGGTCTTCTCAGGATCTCTGCAATATGAGGGGCCTATACAGAGGATGCAAGTAACATGCCTCACAAGAACACGCCTGCATTCGGCTTCTGAAATATAAAATAGAAGATGCAACCCCTTCATCCTGGCGTCTGTGAACCTTACAGCCAGACTTTGGGGTTAGGGTTATATACAATCGAAATTTGGAATGCACTGTACCCTCCACATGCAGCGGTTTCATCTCGTCTTGCTTCCACCTTCACCTGCAGGTTTCGAGTGAAGGTGGTTCCCTTTGTTTTCTGCCCACACTCCCGCCCCCTTAGAGACCGACGCGTCACGAGTCACGGGACAGATCCTCCTTCTGCTTGTACCGTCTCTCCCCCCGCTTTTCACCCGTTACTCACCCCACAACGATCGCGTTCGTTGGCGACTTCCATCCTCTCCCGGGCCTTCATCTCCAACCCGTAATGCAACCACTCCTCGGAACGAAAAAAAGGCAGTTCCAACACCACTCTTGCGACAACCGTGCAGAAGCGCTTTCATTGTGGTCGACCGTGGCCTGCATGACACACAATGGGCTCGAAGGCAAAGAAAAGGAGAAGACAGTCAGAATCCTGGAGGAGTGACACTACACCGGATTCATGTGAGCGCATCGATGTGCATTGTCTCAAGCTACCGGCGGGTTACCCCATGCTAACAACTTTGTATGGCCATTCAGACTTCTCGGTTCTGGATCCAAAACATTTCTGCGGCGAGATCATAATCGAAAGAGACCCGCTCAAGGCGATTGAGACAGCATGCCTTGCCCACCATACCGTCTCAACACCAACAGATATCGTCCTTCCAATCTTTGCGGACGGCTCGCAGCGCGGGGATGTTGGGTCTTACGCGATCGCCTTCGACCGCTATGCCCCAAGCACCGTGGATTACGCCTGCGAAGTAACGGCAGGCTGGCCGGTCATAGACCACTCGAACAACGGCTGTGAAGCACTGGCGATCAAGCAGGCTATCAAAGTTGCCATCCTTGAGCTAATTACCCTCGAACAACGACTGCCGTCGGAGACCAGAGCGATGGTCCAGGTCCAGGTTTTCAGCGATGCCATGTTCGTCCGCGAGCATCTGTCAGGATACAGGGATACCATGTCAAACGACAGCTACCATATCCTTTCCATCGACCGCTGGTCCCAGGAGTTTCGAAGACGTTTCGCAGGAAGCAGTTCACCACTCGACGCCAAACTACAGCTGCTGTGGGTTCCCGGGCATGCCGAAGAGGTGACCCTGCATCAGAAGGCCGATGAGGTAGCTCGCAAAGTCCGCGAGACTCAGATGCCGTTACTTACCGTCGCCGGGGAAGAGCGACCGTGTGATCACTCGGACCCCGTTTTCCAGCAACTTTCTCGGGAACTGCTAGATACTCGTCAGCAACCGCAACCACGAGTCGCTGGAGAAGAGGGCACCGAGGGCCACGACGACGACTATGAACCACGCCTCGGTAATGAGTTCGAAGAGAACGGTGGCAAGAACCAGTGGCACGAGCAAGCTTCCAATGACTACAACATCCACAGCGGCGAGAGTTACCTCCTCTCTCAAGCCCATCACGTAGGTCAGGAAATCAGCATGGAACAAGGGGCCTGTCAGTACCGGGATATCCAGCTATGGAACCAGTTGTCAGCAGAGTTCCAGGAATGCTACCAGCGGTGGTACACGCTGTTTCTACAACAGCTTCAGGAAGGAGAGGCTGATGAGGGAATGGGTGGAATTTGAGGCTTAGACTAGGTGCTATGTCTCATGGGGGAAAAGCCAGGCAGCCATCTAGCTAGGCTAGATGACTGGTTTGGCTCGTTGCTTGGGCTTTGTCAATCAATAGAGCCAGTGGCTCCAATGTTCTTCTCTATGCTGTTTTCTTATGGCTGCCAGTTCGATCTAGTGATCCACTGACAAGTGCCCTTTTCCGGCCGCGCGAGATGTCTCGCCCTTCTTTTGTGATTGTGAATGCCCTCATTCGAACTGCAAAGCCAAAATTTGTCTGTCCATCCACCTGCCCGCCCGCTAGCCCATATCAACGACCTCCACCGTGACCCGCCCAGTCAACCACACCAACAGTTATAGCAACTGCTTTGGTGGTTGGCAGGGTTTTTCTCTCTATAAGAGCGTTTCGATCAACCGGGCACCTACAGACATCTAGCATCGGCTCGGTGTCTAACGTCCGTTGCTAAACAGCTTTACTATCAAAACTTAGCCTACTGCGTTAGAAAGGGCCTTCCATCCCTCATGCCCTCCCTATAATCCCGTTGTGGTATCCTTCACGACAGTATCATATGGCACATCGACAACGGAAATGAGACAGTGGGCGTGGAAGCAAGCCTCTGTATTTGGTAAAAACCTCTTGAAGATGTTGGGTTACAGGCGTATCGGTCAAGTCAGACCGTGTCTATTACTACCGTATCTGGGTCACCACCGTCCGCCGCCACCGCCATGGACCCCAACCTCGAGAACGATGCTCATGACCTCCTCGATGCTATGCCTCGTGAGCCGGTGCCGAACCGGCACCAGGACTTCCACGTCTGCCACCAGCAATGCATGATCTCAACGTGGGTCGCAGTCCAAGTTGTCCTCAATCTGCGTGCTGATGCCACCGCCGACGACATGTTGGCTGCTGTTGCTCCCAAGATTTGTATGCAGACCAGCGGCAAGTCGGCAACTTGTACTCGTCCTGCTCGTCCACGCGCAACAAACGCATATACGATTTCCAACCGGATCTTGTGCTTACCGGCCACGCCTTTTACCAGTAGGTTGTGGCCGCCCGGCGCAACGCCCTGGGCGCCGGCGCCAACCTAGCAATTGAGCCACTGGCTCAATTCTTCTTATCGTTGTTTCTTTTTCTTGCGGCTGCCAAATCACTGGATGGCATCGTCTAAGCTCCTTGTTGTGAATCAATCGAAGAAGTGGTTCAAAGGTTCTTTTCTTTGCTCCTTTCTCGTGGCTGACAGTTCGATCTACCAGCAGTGGTCTTTTTGCTGCCGCGCGAAAAGTCTCGTGCGTCCTTCGTGATTGTGAACCCCGTCATTCGGACATCGAAACCGATGTCTTTCCGTCCAGCCGCCTGGCCGCCTGGCCCCCCGCCAGCCCAAGTCGACCCCGGCAATCCGCCCAAGCCATTCAAGAACTGGGATAGGTTTTTGACGCGTAGTACACCTGGATGAATAAGCGTAATACTGCAAACGTCCAAGGATCCGTTCTCTTCCCGACAAAACCTTTTATCCCGGAAGACACATCTGGTAGATATACTTCCAGTTTGTTATATAGATGAGACGTGGCACCTTTGAAGACGTACAAAATGCGTTCTTGGATGAATAAGGAGAGAGTAAGACGTACGTTCCGTAGTACTAAATACTGAGAGCTATTAGAACCTGTCCCTATTCTCTGAATGACCTGCCGCCCACGCCAACCATGTCGCACATGAATTCATGCGTCGCATACTTTACTAGAGGCGTGGTTTCGTGTCCTCGACTCCTCGGCATACTCGGTTTCTTTCATGATGCCTCCGGAGTGTACCTGCCGACATCACCTCCCGATCCAGACCACGACCCGGTGAACCCCTCCTTCGTCACGATCTCAGTTCCATCCTCCAACCTCAACGTCGCCCAAGTATCCTTCGAACACAACCCAAACGCCTGCAAATTGGCCGGTGTCTTCTCCACCCAATGCATATACCGCTGACACTGATACTGCCCCGCGCACCCTTGATATCCCGGCCCGCTGAAGAACGCCCACGAGGCACTGGCGTAGGTACGGATGTCGCTCCCTCCGTTGATGTAGTTCGCAAACCCCATCCGACACCTCTTCTCGTTCTCCTGTCCCTTGCACCAGCTAAAGTCCGGATCACCCCATCCCTCCACGTCCGGCGTCCACGGGTGAGGTACCACCTGCACCGCGTTGTCTCCCTGGTCGTAGTTGGTTTCGCTTTGCAACAATGTCACTAACACGTTCGATGCCTTCCGCAGATTGAGCTGGTACAGCCACCAGTGCTCCGATCCCAGCGCGTGCAGCCAGGTTCCCCTGGTCGCTTCGACGAGAACCCCGCCTTTTCCGGCAATGTTGCTCCCGCCCGGCGATAGCGGTTCTTCGGCGATGTGATCGGCTACCCAGTTCCATACATTCTCGAGATATACGGACGACGTCGATGCGAGATGGATACCCAAGAATGCGGCCTTGCACGGCTCGTCCGTCGTCGGGTTGACGCACTTGTCCGTTAACGCCTTCGCTCCCCGCGTCCCGCCGACCGTAACCAGCGAGTTCCAGATTGCCACGTCGCCTGGTTTGCTACCGGCCAGGTTGAACTGCACGATAATGGCTCCGGGAAGCACGTCAGATACGGTGAAGCGCATGTCTTGGATCTGAGCGGTGCCGACCTCGCCTGGGTTGCCGACCTTGACGATCGGTTGGGGACGAGCGCTGTCATTGAAGAGGGGGCCGTAGCCGGTGATGGTGGCCCATGCTTCGCCGACGATACGAGAGCCCGAGGGAACGAAGAGGGTCGAGTCGACGCGGTACTTGCCGAAGGGGAAGTAAGCTACTTTGTTCTGGCGAGCGGCGAGGCGAAGGATGGCGTTGAGAGTGGAGGACTCGTCCCGGGTGTTGTCGCCGAAGACGAGGTGACCTCCGTTCTGGAGGGGGTCCTTGACGTTGAGAAAGTCGCGGACACTGAGCTCGGCGTAGTTCGGTGCTGGGAGGTAGGGATAACGGCCATCGGGTCCAGGGGACAGCGCTGATGGACGGTTCAACTTCGCCGTTTCGATGGGGCCGTAGATGGGATCTCGACCAACGGTGTTTCCGTACGATAGCTGGGCAACGTACGGCTTGGTTGCCAGAATGAAGGTACCAGGCCCTTCAACCGTGTTCTTGCTCCTGCCGTTGATGACACGCAGGTTCTCAACCAGATAATTGGGCCAGTCCGTGGTCTTAAAGGTCGTTCCGGAGTTGATAGATGTGGCATCAATCAGACCAATCCACGGGTTGCCACCAACGTGGTAGACGCCCATGCCACATCCGTCAAAGGTTGGGTTGACGATGCTGATCGTGGCTCCTCCGTCGATGAGCATCCCTACAGCGTTTTGATAAAAGTAAATGCTCTTGAAGACAGCTTGCTGATGGCCGTTGTGCCAGATGCCGTTTTGCCCGTTTTCGATACGAACGTCTGAGACCCCGAGAGTCGAACCGCGACCGAGACGAATACCGCTATGTCCCTTGCCACCGATTGCCGGCGCCATACGAATTTTGACGTTCTGCAACTGGGCGCCCTGAGCAACGCCCCACCAGAGTGCTGTGAATGCTTGGCTTCCGGGGATATTGGTGGTGTCGAGGATCAAGTTCTTCAAGGAGACAGCGAACGAGAGTTCCCCGGAGATACCAGTTGCGGGATCTTGGCCAGAGATCAACGTTTGATTCCCAGAGAAGCTCGAAGACGCTTTGATGACGGGTGGCTAGGAGTTGACAACGCGATCAGCATCAGATCACTTCCTCTCAAGTTGGGGAGGGTTATCTTTCTTACGTCGGTTGCGTCCCCCATCAGAATTGTGTCAGTGTTCATGAAGATTGTCTCAGAGATCTCGTATGTTCCCGGAGGTATGTACACAACCTGCGCAGCTCTTCCGTCAGCATTGCTTCACCTTCATGCTCAAGTGGGAGTCAGATGCGTCACTAACCCGTGGCTGGGAAGCAAACCATAGGCCGTGTCTCTTTGCACCATTCGTGCCCGAGTTGATCGCTGCTTGGATACTCGCCCCATCGCCGGGCTTAACAGCCTTGAAGACAGCGTAGTCCTCATCTCCGTCAAGGTCGGGAGCAAAACCGCGGACAAGGCGAGTGCTGTGGTCGATGCTCGAGTACCAGAACTTGGTTGGTCGGTCTGCGACACCCTGAGCGTTGGTCCAGTTCAGGGAGACCGAAGCAGAGATGTTTAGTGACGGGGCAGCCACCACGCCGCTCCCAACGAGAGCCGCAGCGGCCATGAATTGCTTGATCACCACCATCTCAGAGCTGTGCTGTTGTAGAAGCAAAGAGTGGCATTCCCCTCCGGACTTTTCGGTCCACCAGCTGAACTACGATGGGATTTGGCAGGTCTTATGCGAAATCGGCAGTCACCGACTGTTTCGTCCCATGATGGAGATCGCATTGCAAACCCATGGAATTGCTCCTACATCCGATGAAATACTGATGTCCTTGTCGAAAATGTGACCAAATCCTGGAAGGAGGCTCAATCCTGCGTTTGGTGATAGGTCAATGTCTTCCAAGAATCCCAGCCCCATGCATGGACTGAGTAATCGAACGTCCCATCACCTCCGCATCGAAGATTGTCTTGGTGTTCTTGGGGGAATTGCTGCTGACTACAGTGGCGAGAGTGGATATAGCACAGAACTAGCTGCTGATCAGCGCTGACATTACCGGGTTCCCTTATTCAGGGGGCCAGCTGAAGGTTCCATCTTTTCACCAATTCGTCCAATCCCAAAGAGCCTCACCGTCGGAAATAGCATTCCACAACCAGGCACCAGTATTTCCAACATTTTGACTCGCCCCACGGACTCGGTTTGGGAGACATTGGGTTGCAGTATTGATCGGAACCTGATCTCGGTATGCAAGCTAGCACCCCTGTCATTTTATTACGCCTCCTCGCCCAGATAAGCCTACGGTTAGCGCATGATTGATCTCTGTCGCTAAAACTGGAGGTTTGGGGGTGCCAGACTACACGTTGCCAAGATCCTGGAGTTGGTGGAAAAGGGGGCGACCCCTGAATGTGAGTGGATCCAATTCCTCTGTTTCTTGGAGCAAGCGCTGCAGGCGACAAGATGGTGGTTAAGAGATGTAAACAAACCCCTGAATGGTGGATACCGACAGGTATGTATGCACCCGTTCGGACAACACGTTTGCAATTGAGTCAAGCAAACATCTTGGGGATTGGTCTACACATCCAAACTTTCGACACGTTTTGCAGCTTCATTCACATGGCCTTTCTCAACCAGGACAAGACCACAGGCTTACAAGAAGGCATCTACCAAATACCATCACAGCCAAACACGACGAGGAGTCTCAATGCATGTCGTCAGTCAAAGCTCTCCATTTCTACTGTCTCAACCATCAGTTCACACATGTGACCATGATTCCGCAGGTTTATGCTATCCGACGGAAGCTTCTTTAACCACTAATACCTCAGCCCACCGCCGATTTCTCATACATACACCACTCTGAGCTGGAATTCCATCTGCTGACGTCAGGTGAGTAACACAGTTCAGAAAAAATCTGATGCATGCCTGCTCCTGTTTCCAAAGAATCTTGTGTTCCCAGCAGAGGGTCCAAATCCAGAACTTGGCACAGTTCAAGAAGGAAGGGACGGAGAGGGATCCCGACTCGGTATGTATATCACCGACGAATGCGGGCGCGCATCCCCGTGAAGCCGGACCACAACTCGCTTATAGCACCGTCTTGCAAGTCACGAGGGTCATGGTTGCAGTATCAAGCCACCAGCAATCTTGGCCCCCAGCCGCCCAGTCCCGGCCCCACGCCGCGCAAAAGCGGCCGGAACTGCCACCTCCGCACTCTCCAATCTCCGGGATAAATACAGCGGCTCGTCCTCATATCCCTTGGCTCTTAATATCTCCCGCTCACCTGCTCACCACCAGAAACCATGCGGAGTAGTATTCCCTGAAGATCGCATCTACACCTCAATATCCAGCCAATGTGTGCAACTCGTGCCCAGAATCGTTCTAGCCCAATCACCACCACAACTGGCGGCAAACCATCACCCCATGTGAACGACGCCCTCCAATGAGACGACTACGGCATTCTTGGCTCCCATGAAGCCGTCGGTGGCAGGACCCCGATGAGGGGAGGATTAATTGCGATGTTGATTGCATTGCGGATCGATGCGCCCATCATGAAACCTCAACCGCTGCTTCATCACCTGCTATTGCTGGCATTACTCAAGGACCTTAGTCCGGCCGAGAACCTCCGCCACTGTCCAAGGAGTTGATATGGAATGTCGGAAAGATGACAAGCAAAAGGCTAGACGACAGTGGGACGGACGCAGAGATTAGGTTGAAGGCTTCCTTCGAAAGTCATGCTAGAGGTTGTGACTTGTAACCTGGTTGATCTCTCGCCTCCGGGATACTAACAGCGGGATCTATACAGAAGTCCAACGAATCAGCCAACACACTTCCCCGCGTCTGGGGTGCAGATGCACTCCATGAAGCCTTCCCGAGCTTCCCCAGATTCCCCAGATTCACTCATCTCGGAAGACTGCCGTGCCAAGCTATCCCTTAACGGTCCGGAGGTTGAACTCAATCAACTTGTGGACGGTCGATTGGTCAACCAGTCCCGGATATGTGGGAACTCGGATACGATTCCATGAAGTGCTGAGCATGTTTCCAGATCTGGCATGCTTTCATCTGTTACAAGTTACGGTCATGGCCGAATGGAGCGGCGAGTCTCTCGAGCAAGGAAAACGTATAAATGAGGAGGTGCACCACCCGAGATTCGAACTCAGATCTACCGGTCACGCCATCCGCCTTCCTGACGTTGTTCACACTATTACTGTTCTTGCCCGGCCATCATCATGAAGGCCTATCTCGAATACCTCGTTGCGGCTTTGCCCCTTCTCGGGCTCGCCACCGCCCAGCAAGTCGGCAAGCAGACGACGGAGACGCACCCTAAGCTGACATGGAAGAAGTGTACCGGCAAGGCCAACTGCAGCTCCGTCAGCGCCGAGGTCGTCATTGACTCCAACTGGCGCTGGCTCCACGACTCCAGCGGCAAGAACTGCTACGACGGCAACAAGTGGACCAGCGCTTGCAGCAGCGCCACCGACTGTGCGTCCAAGTGCCAGCTTGAGGGAGCCAACTACGGAACCACCTACGGCGCCTCGACCAGCGGTGATGCCCTCACCCTCAAGTTCGTCACGAAGCACGAGTACGGCACCAACATTGGTTCTCGCTTCTACCTCATGAATGGCGCGTCCAAGTACCAGATGTTCACCCTCATGAACAACGAGTTTGCTTTCGATGTCGATCTGTCGACTGTCGAGTGCGGCCTGAATGCTGCTCTGTACTTTGTGGCTATGGAGGAGGATGGTGGTATGGCTAGCTACTCTAGCAACAAGGCTGGTGCCAAGTATGGTACTGGTGTAAGTATTTGTGAACCACATCCTGGATGTGAAGATTGGGGCTGACAGATTTGATAGTACTGCGATGCTCAATGCGCTCGTGATCTCAAGTTCGTCGGTGGCAAGGCCAACGTTGACGGTTGGGCTCCGTCCACGAACGATGCCAACGCTGGTGTCGGCCCCTACGGTGGTTGCTGTGCTGAAATTGACGTTTGGTGAGTTCCATTATTAAAGGTTATCAGAGATGTCGTTGGGACTGTTACTGACTATTCCTAACCGCAAAATAGGGAGTCAAACTCACACTCGTTCGCCTTCACGCCGCACGCGTGCAAGAACAACAAGTACCACGTCTGCGAGAAGGACAACTGCGGCGGTACTTACTCCGAGGACCGCTTCGCCGGCCTTTGCGATGCCAACGGCTGCGACTACAATCCTTACCGCATGGGCAACACCGACTTCTACGGCAAGGGCAAGACCGTCGACACCAGCAAGAAGTTCACGTATGTTTTCCTCCTCCCCCTTGTAAACCCCTTTCACTCACCCACGTCACTAACCATCCCTACCTACCAATAGCGTCGTCTCCCGCTTCGAAGAGAACAAGCTCACCCAATTCTTCGTCCAAAACGGCAAGAAGATCGAGATCCCCGGCCCCAAGTGGGACGGCATCCCGTCCGACAGCTCCAACATCACGCCCGAGTTTTGCACCGCGCAGTTCAAGGCGTTTGACGACCGCGACCGCTTCGCCGAGGTCGGCGGCTTCGCCCAGCTCAACAGTGCTCTGCGCGTGCCCATGGTCCTTGTCATGTCCATCTGGGATGACCACTACGCTAACATGCTCTGGCTCGACTCGACCTACCCGCCTGAGAAGGAGGGCCAGCCTGGTGCTGCCCGTGGTGATTGTGCGCAGAGCTCGGGTGTCCCGGCGGAGGTGGAGAGCCAGTATGGTAGTGCCAAGGTCATTTACTCGAACATTCGGTTTGGGCCTGTTGGGTCTACTGTTAATGTTTAAGTGCGGGTGCCGGAAGCTTTGAAGGTTGGGAATGAAGGCTAGGTAGGTATCCTGATGGGGTGAAAGCTGGACCTTGTATGGTCGGTGGGAACGCGGGAGGAGGCAGGAAATCGTTCCTCAAGTCTGTTCAAACGCACGTCAATTACAAGTTTCCCTGATCCACACGTGCATTCCACTACTTGCTTTGTCTCAGGTTGCTCGATTTCCCATCGACATCCATCATTTCCCCGGGGCTGGGTATCCCACTTGTTTCATTTTTTGTCCTATTTAACCGTGTAGACCAACATCCCACCGTCCGGACTGCCGCCCGCAGCTGCGCTGTTGATGCGACAATAAATCCAATCTAACTGTCAGTGCCTTCATGCGGTTGCCCGGAAGAGAGCTCATGTCCTTTTGTTTCTGTGGCCAACTTGCACCATTCCCCATGACATGACGTGAGGCATCTATGGGTGTAGGTGTTGGTCTGTCGGTTGCACTGCTGGCGGCCAACCACCCGCTATACCTAACGACCGCTATAACCAACAACTATTACAGGTGAAGGTACCGCCAAGCTCGTGAGTCCGATAGTTGTAGCGTGAAGTCCTTTGTCCGGCGGCGGGTTTATGTTTCAATTCGGTCGGGCCTGTGATATGTCGTTGGTGATGCCGTTGGGGATGTCGTGTTCGTCGGTGCGATCGAGGCGAGCGAGACCCGGAGCGAGAGTACCGGGCAGGTTGTAGGTGGAGGGTGTCGCTGCACTGATTTAGATAGTTTGTTATCGCTTTGTCAGCTATTGGAGCGTAGGGTTGTATTAGCAGGGTATTATAGTGGGTGATACGGGGCAGCGGGGTAGGTAGAGAGTATACCCTTCCTAGCCCTATTTGGTATTTGATATCTGAATCCTGCGGGCCCGGCGGTGGGAAAATAAAAGATGTACTGTAGCGTTCGACCTTGTACGACTTACGATTTGCGATAATACTATGTAGGGGATCCCAGGTCTAAGAATAGGGTTAAAAAAGGGTTGAAATAGGGTTAAAACAAATTATTCGCGGGGTAAATAATATTTTTTTTTAGAATAGTTTTATAACCCTATAAAATAATAAAATACAGTTCCCCTGGGTGGAGCTAAATCCCAAGGGAGACAGAGAAGCGCTCACGAATGCACTTGATCTTTTTTTTTTTTCTTTTCTTTTTTTTTTTTGGGGGGGGGGGGGGCAGACGAATTTCCTCTATCGAATGATATTTTTTTCTTTTTCATGCACTCAATTGATATTGAGGAATAGCAATCTAAAGCGATAGAAATGTAGCATAGTTTACGTTGCTATTAAAACCGTGTCCTACTTAGCACTAGAATTTCCTTTTTAGGCCTGCTAAGACGGGTATTTTTTTTTACATTTTAGACCATAATAGATAGAACCGCCGCACCTTCCTCGCGTCAATATAGGCTCATAGACCACGACCTCTAATATAGGTCTTCCATAACGCGTTTCACTTTGAGCCTAGTAATATCGACTCTTATGAAGGCATAGGCGCTTCAATTAGGCTGAATAAATAAATGTAATTTAATTTCGTCCCCAAATTATTTTTTTAACTATCCGCATTGAAGAAAAAAAAATGAAAATATTCGACTTAAAATCGAATTTTATTCAAAGATTATATCGCCCATTCTAATTATTTATTCTAGTAGTAGTATTATATCTATTTTAAAGTCGAAGTTTAATTATTTATATCTAAGGTTACTATTAATTCTATTGGACGCCTTTTATCCTTTTTGAATTAATATTCTTTTCTACTTTAGAGGATTTTGGCCTAAACAGGCTATTTTAGCCCAAAACAGCTTGTGAAAGAGCTCTAAATGAAAAAAAAATATGGATGAAAAAGGTGAAAATAACGCCTATTTTGACCTTGTTCTTAGACCCCGAGTTCCCTCTATGGTAAAATGGTGAAAAAATTTTAATGTTACCTGAGAAAGGTTATTGGTTAGTAAGTTAGTATTAATCGCGAATAGAAGAAAGGACATTGAAAGTAGATAGAGACAGCTGAAGCATAGGGATGCCGTGCGTGGGAAGGTTCAGAATAGTTGACTAATAAAGGAACTGGTGGTTTGTGCACTAACGATAGTTAAGACATTTCCTAGATTAGAAAAAAGGTAACTGTCATGGCATAGCTAGACAGGTAGCCAGAGCACTGGCCACTGGGTAATGGAGTGCCGGGCACAGGGCACCATGACACATCAGATGGAATGAGGCTCATGTTCTTATCGATAAGACCGTACGGAAAAGGAAGATGGGAACGAGTGGCAGTTCTGACTTATATGTCCAGAACCGTGATGCTCTCGTTTGACAGCTTCCTTTTCCTCCTTACACTTAATATTACTTTAGTTTGTGGCTTCTAGTCTTGTTGTCATATCACTCGTAGGATCACGCTTTTACAGTAACAGACCTAACTAGCCGAATATTTTAGAGGACCAATACGAATCATTGAGTGTGCATTTTCTTTGCCAAAGCTTCCATTCGCAAAAGGAAGAAAAAGTGAAAGCAAAAATGGAAGGCGGGATGCTCGAAAAAAGCAAAAAATTTGGACGAGCTGGGAATCGAACCCAGGACCTTTCGCATGCTCGGAAACATGCTAAGCGAACGCTCTACCAACTGAGCCACACGCCCTGTGTAACCTTATTGGTTGTTGTTGCATCTTGCTAAGGATGCGGGTCTTATGAACAAACATCCGCATCTGACGTACTCTTTGCTGTGCATTCCCCTTGACGCCGATGCCAGTCTCATCGCAACTTGTATAGAACACTGTAAGCAGATTATAAATGAAGTGTGGAGAGAACAAACCGAATTATCGAATACCCGGTTACATAACTTTCAGCACCGACGAAATATGATGCTAGGTGTTATCCAACTGCCTGGCAATGTGTGACAAGGGCAAGATATTGGGCTTGGAACAAAGAGTTCAATTCAGCTGATAAACTACTTTGGTCTCGAAGGCCTTGTTGATTCCTTCAACCTCCCGAGAGAGGCTGGGATCTCAAGCCTTCTTATACCAAAGGGGAACGGTACG
>RANY01000385.1:0-32489 GCA_009805235.1 Neurospora pannonica FGSC 7221
CTGACGCTCGTGCGCGAGCTGGGGTCGGAGCACTTCCGCGAGACCATCTTCGCGACGACGGCCAAGGAGCTGACGAGCGCGGGGTTCGAGAAGCATGATGCCCATACGGCGCTGGATGCGCCGCTGACGGAGGAGGAGAAGAGTCTGGGGGAGGTGAAGCGGGCGGAGCAGGAGGCGGGCGCGGGGACGGGTAAGCGGGAGATTCATTTGGGGACGCATATGGCTATGCCGATGGGTGAGGATGCGCTCGGAGCGCTGAAGGGATTGGCGGAGGAGGGTGGTAATGGGTTGGTGATGCTTGTAAGTGTTCTCCCCTTTCCCTTTTTGTTCCCTTGACCATAACTAACACCCCCTCCCCCCTCAACAGAAAGTAAACCCCACCTCCGAAACCATCGAACTAGTCCCCTCTTCTTCCTCCCCGTCTTCCATCGCCGATCTCATCCAAGCCATCTCCCCCTCTGAGCCACGCTTCACCTTCTACCGCTACACGCACACCCACAACGGCTCCGAGGAGTCGCCCATCCTCTTCTTCTACACCAACCCCAGCTCCAACGGTGGCCGCGTGGCCATCAAGCAGCGCATGCTCTACCCCCTGATGAAGCGGGCCGTTTTGGAGGTGGCGAGCAAGGAAGGACTGAATGTGGATAAGAAGTTTGAGGTGGAGGAGCCTAGCGAGATCACGGAGGAGAGCGTGTTGGGGGAGTTGCATCCCAAGGTGGTGCAGAGCAGGGGGTTCGCTAGGCCGAAGAGGCCTGGTGGTAGGTAAAGTGATGTTCTTTCGAGAGAACGAAAGCAGGGAGTAGCGTTAGGCGTTGGTTTTGGAGGACAGCAATGGAGCAGGCGGCCATTGGGAACAGAGCAGCGTGCTGAATTGGGTTCTCCCTTTTTTCTGGTCTAGGAACAATCACCTACCTAGCCAAGACATACACAGTAAATACGATAATTGGAATACAGACACATCTGTGAGAGATCAGTGTCGAGTTTACGGATGAAGGCGACTCGAGAGGCGCTGCAAAAGTTACCTTCAAGTGTGGCGCCCGAGAACATTGTTACGGGAAGGAATACGACAGTCTGGGTGGACTCGGCTTCGAGTCTTCTACTTGGGACTCTCATACACATACGCACAGCCGTAGATTAAGACACGCGTTATTCACTTCGTAAGCAATCTCAATGGGTGTGACACTCATACTCAAAATTGCTCCATTCATCCTCCCCTTTCTTTCTTTCCAACTTCTACACCAAAAAAAAACTTCAGGGTATCAAACAAGAAAAAAATACCTAAAAAGTAGTATATCCAGCTTCCACAAGTCCCAAAACACTCAAGCAATACCAGCCCCCCACCTCTCCACTCCAAACGGCATCGCGCCCTCTAAAGCCGCAGCTTCCAAATGAAGATCCTTGAAATCATGCTCCAGATCCTCTACTCCCTCGTCATATCCATCGTTATCATCATCATTTCTGTTATTGTTGTTTCCTGCTCCTCCTCTTCTCCCCGCCTGACCGTGACCGTGACCGACGGCAGCAGCAGCAGCCACAGCCTGAGCTTGTTTCAGCTCGCTATAAGCAGGCAAATACTCTTCTTCCACTTGTTTCTGTAAGCGTCGGACGCTTGACTGCCGTCCGGCTCCAGGTGCGTTTTCATCCACAGGGTAATCGTCATATCCCGGTGGTCCAATACCAGCAAAGGCACTCCCCCTTGAGAACGTCCTCCCCAGTCCCGCCGACCCAACATCCTGTTGTCCGACGTATGTACGTGCGCTTGCCTCGCTCGTTTGTCTCCTTATGCTCTGCCCACCTCCACCTCCGTACCCTCCATACCCTCCACCAACTCCAACCGTCCGCGTACTGGCCTTGCTAGCCTGTCTGCTCACTCCAGGAGTCCTGTCTTCATAAGACTGGTAGATGATTGCACCTTTGGGGCCGGGCAACCTGATTTCCTCCGCTTCCAACACGTCGGCGATATCCCTGACCAGAACCTCCATGGGACAAATGTAGGCAACCCTCTTCCTGCTCGACCACGCGAGGACGTGGCCGCAGACACTACCACCGTTTCGTTCTACTACCCAGGCGCCGGAGTCGCCGGGGATTCCCATTGGTAGTGGTTGACGGCGAGAGTTGATGTTGTGGTCACCGGACCCGGACGGTCGGTTTGGACGGTTGGGTACGAGACCGAGAGAAGGAGTACCGGAGACTTGGTAAGTATGAGAGGGAGATGCCCGGCCGAGGATTTTCACCGAGGTAAGGGCGGGGAGGATGGTGCCTGTTTGAAGGCCCGAGGTGCGAGCCATGCATTGCACTTGGAGACCGGGAAGGGTGTGGGAGGGTGCGATCGAGGTTGGGAGGATTGTTGGTATTTGGTCAAGGGGAGTGCTGGGGAGGCGGGTGTGTTTCTTCCCTTTCTTGCCCGAGGCTGAGTTAGAAGCCTTGGGGATAAAGTTATCAGATGGTTGGCGATCGTCTTCAAACTCGAACAGGGCCCAGTCAATTTCGTGCACAAGACCATTCTCCTTGCGCCGACGAATACCGCTGGAGGCGTACATCTCGCCGACCCGGAAGGTGTCGAGGTGGTCTTGGTCTTTGTCCTCAGCGGAGGGGTAGAAGTCCGACGCGACGTCGTCGAGGGCCGGTTGCGTGATGATGAAGCCTTCGCCGCAGCCGGGCTCAATGCCGGGGATGTCGCCGGGCTCGGTGAACTGCTCCTCTTCTTCGTAATAGTCATCGTCGTCGGAAGCTTCGCTGGTTATGGCAGACTCGGAGTAGGCTTCGGAATCGGTGTCGGAGAATTCGCAGGCGTAGTCACCGTTTTCGCTGTTGTCCGGGGAGGATTCGTCGGTGTTTGAGTATTGCTGGGCGTACCACGCTGCGAGATCGTTCAGGCCTCCGCCTGCCATACTCCTGGTATTGTCATCTGCGGCTTCATCTGAATCGGGGTCATCCAGCATGTGGTGCACCGTCATGCCGTAAGGCTTGTCGTCCACCACGATAAGTCCTCCCAAACTGACTGGCGGCAGGTGCCGATCGCCAATCCATGCCCCAATACTCGCCCCATTCTGCGGCTTTGGCTGGTATGACGGGTTGGCGGCTATTACATCTCCAGTATCCTCTGGGTTGGCCATACTGCGGTTGATAACCTGCTTTCGCGACCTGAGAACCTGGCCCTTGCATACCTTGAGTCCGAGGTTCGACCTTGTTCCATCGAATAGAACGCCCAGCTTCTTCTTCAGAATAGCCCTAACCTTGCTGACTGAAGTGCAGACGACCAGAACGGTAGGCTTAGTACGCTGTGGTGACTCGCCGATCGATTCGAGGGAGATCTCCACGGACTCGGGGTTTTTGCGGTAGAAGGTTTTAAGAGCCGAGTTGATCTCTGGCATGAGAACCGAGTTCCATTGTTCGACGACATCTGGTGGAAGGGGAACGTGTGGATAAAGGCGTGCTTTCTCCTTGCCTGAAGAGTCCTTTGCTTGTCGGGCTGTAAGACGTTAGATCGTGTCACACTTCGGATGGAAAGCTCCTTACCTTGAATCTTGGCCCTCACTTCCGCTTCAGGATCGACGGGCACAATGGCAATAGGAACATCGGACTCCTGACTCTGTCGAACTATCGGTGCCGGCGGCGTTTCTACCGGCCGCTTTTCTGATTTAGTTTCTTTGGAGGAACCAGAACCAGAAGCGGTTGGTTCTGATGGTATTTGCACAGCCGGCGGTGCAGGAGTAAGGTCGTCTCCTAGTCGCTCCTCCAGATTGCTCACCCCATCCAGGATGCAGCACGCTTCCAGATATCGGCTAGCCTTGAACTCAACATGGCGAGCAATCTCGTCCACGGTATGTTGACCACTGATCTCCTGATCAACCGCCCTCAAGCAGGCCTGTACAGCCTTCATGTAGAGGGTACCGCATCGAGTGGCTAGCTGATCGAGAATGGCATCGGAAACAACGGGATTCTGGACATCCGGAAGGATATTCTCCAGCTTATTCCAGAGACCGACCGAAATAAGAATCATGGCCAAAGAGTAAAGATCCAGTGTCTTGGAATCAGCATTGTTGTTGAGTGGCGACTGGGTAGAGTTCTTTGGGTCCAAGGGATGTCTATAAGGCGTAAATGGATCAGGTTCGTCTTGTGATTGTGGATCTGAGAATAAGTCAAACGACGAGACCAAAGGCCGTCTGATGTCCACCTCGCCTTGACTCATTCCGCTGATCTCTGGGTCGGTGCTGACGGCATTGCAGAAGGAAATGTTGTCAATAAGGAGGTTGCCATGAGTGATACCCCTGGCGTGCATGTCAAAGATGGTGTTGGCCAGGTTCGCGGCCAAACGAAACTTGGCTTCCAGCTTGGGCTCGAAGTCTGGACGAGCCAATAGGTTGGCCAGTGAGCACATGCTGTATAAGGGGTTCTGGGTAAGGTTTTCGTAGGTGACCGGATTGAAGGTACGGGGGAACCTGTAGACCAGCCCGAACCTTGAATTCTCCATATCCTCAAAATAGCCCAATAGGCGAGGAAGTCCCGCCCAAGAACTGGATGACCGTTGAGGATCGGCTTGAAGACCGGACGACAAGCGCTCAAACCGGGTCATGGGTGGTGAGATACCCGTGATGGAGTAGATCGAATCGAAGGGGGCGTACTCCAGAAGAAGGGGTCCATAGGGAATCTGGGCGCCCATTCGTTCCATCAGCTCGGCATAGGCCTGCTTGCCCATGAAGACAATCTCCCTCGTCCCCTGCTCCTGGTTTCCAGCCTCAGTCATGGGCACGGCCTGCATGTCGCGAAGGTTCATGAGAGTGCCAGGATCGATCTGCTGTGGTGTCTGGATCCTGGTTGACTCAAATGGGCGGTACTCTTCAGCAGGCGAGGCAGCAGCCCTCTGGAGCCTCTCTCGGGCGGCGGATGAGTGCTGAGCATATGAGGATCTCGTCCTGGACAGGTCGTAGAGGGTATCGATAGATGTTGTCAGATCCCGGATAAGGTCCTCGAAGCGGTTCTTGTCCCACACCACCATCCTGATCTTCTCGCCTCGCTTGGGTGGTTGATATGGCTCATTGCTCTCGCCCGTCAACTGCTTGGAGCTGTTCCATAGTGGTTCGGCCTCAGCTAGGATGTCCTTGATGGTGGACATAATACTCCCAACGACTTCGCTGAGGCCGGCCTTGGACAGGGAAGAGTCAATGTAGACCTCGGCGGAGTGAGTAGGGTCGGACCATTCCAGGCCCCAGCTGACAAGACGGTCCTTTTGGATCTTGAGCTTGCGGTGGAGGGACTTGATCTCGGGGTCGGCCTCGGCATGTTGGACGGGTTCCTTGACAAAGTCTGAGGATTTCTTGGTGTCGTTGTAGAGCCTGCTGAGTCTCCTGTTGAGGGACGGCCCCAGCTGGAAGCCGCCCATGGGGATGCCGGACGCCATGATTACGGTTCAAGTCGGGTCGTGTTGAAAGCTGTACAGTACTGTGATGGATGCTGCGTCGATAAGCAGCTGGATGATTGAGATTATGTTCGGATGATGTTGTGAGTTAGTACATGGCGATAGCTGATAGTCAACTCGAGAGGTGAAGAGCCGATGATTGAAAAGTGAAGAAGATATCGAAAAGGATTGAATTGAATTGAAGTATCGTAACACACGAGGAGGCGACAAATGGAGGCTAAGACAACGCGGTTCGATTGTAACCCGAGACCAGCTGAATGATATGTGAAAGGTGGTAGTCAATGTGGAAGGAGTGTGGCACACGATATATGGAAATAACACCTGTAGAAGACGGGAAGGGTCAAGTCATGATTGTGGCCGGGGGGGTGGGTGAGAAAAGAGCCGCAACTTCTTAAGTCTCTTGTCGAGTGAGCAGATCTGCGGACCCCTCTTGCCTGTGTGGGATCCGCGATCATCAAGAACAGCAGGGCTTTGCACCTTCTCAAGAATGTCGGTGCCTGGCTCATTTCCTCTTTTCCTAGGAAAGAGTGTTTTGTCTAGACGGCCACTTCATTTCTTTGAGGGAAAGAGTTGCCGGTGCCATGGCTTCTGAACCGCGTGTTTGGCCATTGGTCCACGGTGGGGTTCCGGAATCCTGTTGCCTGCTGTCGAAATGCGAATTACAGCGGGGGTCCGACCACGGTCTGTCATTGGTCAGGTATCGTCTTGATCTGCAATCTCACGATCTGACAGCCCTTTTCAGTTGCCAAGATGACACCTGCCAACTGTCAAAGACCTCCTGTCTCGACTCTCTCCTCGACTTTCCTCTTGTTCACCACTCCAACGGCCACTGCAATATCCGTGACATCGCAACCAGGCTTCCGCCAACCGGAAATTACCTCGACACCAAAAGTCAACAGAGGATCCCGATCAATCTTATTCCGCTAACTGTTTACATCTTCCATATTGCTGCTGTTTCTACCTTCTCGCCACCACTTGCTCTTGGCCTACCTTGGCCTGCCTGGACTCTTCACCAAGATGGCCCCTGTGAAGGAATGATGCTTCTAGGCCACCGTCTAGGTACCTGATGATCCCGGATTTAAGCCTCAATGACCCTGTCCAGCGTCTGGTCATCGATAGTCGGAATGACATGGATGACGGATCACGGACTTCTTAGTTCTAGCGTCAGACCGTCAGACTATTCAGGCTCCATCATCGGACACTTCAACCATCTTCGCTTCTTTCAGGCCGCCAGATTTACACATCGCCTCTTCACAAGGCCCGCTTGGCAGAAGACTATTCCCAATGACAAGATGGACAGCCTGGAACATGTCATCCCGTGGAACGCTTGGGTCTCTTGATAGTGTACTTCTAGCCTTCGGAGCGTCATCCGTGTCGGCTACAAGGTCACTCCCTCACCCTACATACAACTATCACTTGGCCTCGATGCATTTCACATCAATAGTTTATCAACGAGACACCATCCCCCCTTTCACATCGCGATCTAGATCACACAACCGGACGACACCAGCAGCCACGTCGAGGCCCAATATACAGCACGGTCGGATGCAGTAGCGGATGCACTTGTCACCCACAACTCAGACCCATCTAAAGTCTCCAGCGACTCAGAGGCCAGTTAATTCTGCTGCCTGTTCGCTCACATCAACCACATGGGCGGCTTTTTCCAACGCCTGGTACACCACCAACTACTTATCACGCATCGCGGGCGCAAGCAATCTCCACCACAAGACACACCGAGATGCAACAAAAGTTTATTGCTCCATCGTTTGTATTGGATCTCGAACTTGGTGGTTGTGGGTTTTGGTTCGCCTAAACCGTCCAAAAACCGAAACCTTTCGGCATAGCGCCATATTCCATAAGTGTCCGCAGGTCAAGGTCCACTCCGAACTTGCTGGCCCTGCTTGTTGATCTCTTATTTCGGCACTCTTGGGGAAACTGGGCGGCATGTCGAGTATTATCACCATTAGTGCCCGGTCATCGCTTGATATTACCCAGAATGAGCATCCCGTCTCCAAGCTCCGAACATGGACAGCGCTTGAACAATCCCGCTGAGGCCGGAAACTATCTCAACCGAGCATGAAAAGTTCGATTTACTCGGCCTTGCGAAGTAAGGTAGACACAAGCTGACAGCTGACGTCGCTCCATTGCGTGTGAGCCCATGTAATTGAATCATATGAGACAAAACACTGGCTATCAGCCGTCGAGTGCCTTGAGTCCGAGTCAAGGAAGCACGAGTCTCTCCTTCCTCAATGTCTGGCAAGTCAAACCCCATCACCCATCACATCCGAGCCAACAAACCTCGAAGCTTGCTACATGAAACTTACCTACAAGCAATCCGTTCAGCAGAAGTCGCCTGCATATGGACTCCTCACTTCCCTGATATTCCTCCTCCAGCCGGCAGGACGAACTCCTCGCCTTCCCGCTGTTGCCCTCCTACCTGAAGCCAACCTACCCGCCTTCACCACTCGGATGAAGACGTTACCCACTTGCCGTGAGGAAGTTGGCCCAGTGCCTTGATTTTCTGGCCCATTGCCGCTCAGTCAAACCAGTATAAACCCAGATGAAGTAACACACAGGCATCGTCGGCGTCTTTGGCGTCGCTTCACATGCAGTACGCTGAATAACTTCCATGCATTTGGTCTAACCTGTAGCGGCCTGGTGGCCTATTCTCGGGACCGGGTTTTCAAGTGCCGAAACCGGGAACAGGTCCCATGTGTATATGTGGGTAGCCGGCTTTAATCCCATTCCCGACTTACGGCGAGCGATCTTCGGGCCTCGTGGGCGGGCTGGGCAGGTATGCGAGAAGGCTTTTGATCCCATCTGCTCAGTTAACTTGGCAAGGCCCTTCAATCCTCCTCCTACAGTCTACCAAGACCATCAGGGAACTCATACGAAGCAAAGACAATGTAACATGACAGGACAACAACAAGGTCCGGGAAGACCAAGAGATAATATACTAGGTAACAGAGACGTTTCGGAGGAAGCATGAAAGACAGCAAGAACAAAAACAACCAGTTTGTACCCTCCTTCACAACCCGACGATATCTTCACCACACCACGACCTGCTTTCCTGTTCCATCCATCCATCCATCCATCCATCCATCCATCCCTCCACGCACAACAACCATCTAGGGCTGGGCTCGAGTCAGCAGCCACCGTAACACTTGCTCATGTTCTCATCATCCTGCTCGAAACGTTACAATGGGAAGAAGCAAAGTAATTCAAGGACTCATATCAGTAAAGGCTGGCTGGACAACGGCTAGTTGAACATCTTGTGACGTGACAGGTCTGGAGGTTGGATACGTTCAGCCCGAAAATGCTCGGAGAGATAAACATCTGAGGGTTAGGGCATCCTGTAAGTGAAGTGGCATGGCGATCACCTACGCCATGGAAAGGCGTCAACGGCGTCTTTGAAGGTGAGAGCAACGTTCAAGGATATTTGCTACAATACTTGTAGTTGAAACGAGGCATGTCCGGGGGCGGAGAGATGGGTGATTTTGTGTGTTTTTGGATGCTGTGGACTTGTGCCTCAATGAACTCATCGTCAAAAACTACTGTCCACCACCACCTGAATTTGTCCCGCTCTTGGAGAGGAACAGGATATTTTGACAAGTGAGATTGCATCTCTTACTCGGGAAGTTTAGAAAGAGATCAGATATGGGAAGGCCCCCTTCTCATGAGCTACAGAAACTCCTCTACCAAAATACGAGTCCGTCCATAACCATGGAAGGCCACGGTATTTGCATATGTACAAAAATATTGAACGCAATTTCTTTCAGTTTCGCTTCTTGTATTTCAACCTTCCGCGTTTGTTTGAAGTCCCGGCCGCAAAGTGGTACGTATACTAGTGTCATGAGTGAAACAAAGCCGGGCAGCGGAGACGCCAGTGCGATATGCCACTATCACACAGCCTGGGCAAATTCGGCCCCAATCTGTTAGCGCTCTATCTCATTGAGCCCCCGTTCGTCCAAACCACCGTCGATACAAGAAAACAAAGACAAGGACACACAGCTTGAAGAGGCAACCACCAGCTTAACTTGGTTACTTTAGAATAATTATATAAACATAACCCCGGAAAGAGACAGAGATACGGTATAGCCAGGCCCCCTATGTACTTCAAATCAGAATTCCACTTCTCAAGATCACCCGTCTCTCCATCACCGTCGCATGTTCGAGGCCAAGCGAGAATGGTGTACATATCGTCAACATAGACGTGACATGTTCTTTGAATTGTGAATTGCCTCCTCCTTAGCTGGATTTCCACACAGGGGCTGACCTCTGTGGATTTCTTAATTCTTCGCTGTTTCATGGTGGTTAGAGAGCCGAAGTCAGTCGGTGTTCAATTAGGTTACTGGATGCATGGACAGTGGGAGATAGCGCACTATCTCGTTACCGAGGCCTCTGCTCGTCAATCTGTTAGTCACATACTCTGTCCTCCATTATGCTCTAACACCATGATGTATCAACCACATTTTTTGAGACAAATGTGAATATACTGATACCGTAACATGTGTAGCTTCGTCAGCTTACGTTGCCGGATTGTTGGCAACAATATCTCTACCTCTATTTGAACATCAGATCTTGTTGTTGACTCCCTGCACCAATCACACATGTTATCACCTATTTCATATGGTTAAAGATTGCTATGGCTCATAAACTGTCAAATCGCAATTGATCATACATCATACTACCAACCAAACCAACAAACGAAAAACAACCCAAGAAAATGAAACCGTATGGTCAAGTGTGAGGGGGTATAAGCTAACAATATCAAGAACGAACAATGGAACCCTTCCTTCTTTTTGTCATCAGTCTCATCATCGGTCACCTCCTTCTCTTCCCCTTTCCGCTCATCATTCCCGCTATCAATGTCCCCTACTTTCCTTTTCTTTTGATCTGTCCTCCTTCTTCTCTGTCTTCCTCTTCATACTCTCCTCGTTCATCTCCCACATCCTTAACACCAAGCTCGTGTCTAAAGCTCATCATGTCCCACAACAGCCTCCGAAGCCTGGCTAGCAACGCTCACCACAGTCTCCTTAGCTTCGCTAGCCAAGCTGCTGGCACTCTCATATGCACCCACTACAGCTTCGGGGAAAGAGGTAGCATAAACGCCCTTGAGCCTGCTCACCACGCTCTCCGAGAACGTAGGCTCCTTGCCCACCAGCAGTTCACTGACAATGCTGCTCACGACACTATACTGCTGCGCGGCAGCATCCGTACCCGCAGCGGCATACTCGCCCGCCGCGCTAGCAGCAGCACCAGCAGCGCTGGTGATTGAGGCAGCGTTATCAGCCGCGGCATCACTTGCCGCACCGCCGTATTGGTTCGCCGCGCTGATGGCAGAGGAACTGGCGGCGTTGGCCGCAGAAATGACGGTTTGGTACCAGGGTGTGGGAGTGGGAGCGCCGTAGACTTCGATCGAGATACGCGCTAGGACGGAGTCCCAGGATTCGGAAACGGCCGAGGCGGCATCGGCGACGTTCTCCGAGACAACGGAAGCAGCATCGGCCACGTTTTCGGAAACGACGGAAGCCGCCGAGGAGGCCTTGTCTCCCGCGGCGTAGACGACGGAAGAGGCGTCTTCGCCGACGATGGAAGCAGCAGAGGCAGCACCATCGGTAACAGCTGATGCGACCGATGCAGCGGAGGCCGCGGCAGCGGAAGCAGCAGAGGCCGCAGATTCCGAAGCGATAGAGGCCGCGTAGGCTGCGTTGTCAGTAACAACGGAAGCCGCAGAGGCAGCGGACTCGGTGGCGACGGAAGCGACTGACGAAGCAGTACCGACAAAGTCAGTGGGAGTAGGGGTGGCGGTCAGTGAGCTGAAAGCCGAAGAGGCGGCGGCCAAAAACTCGGAGTACCGAGCGTGAGCGACACCGAGGCCAGCATAGTAGTTGTGTCTAGCGTTCTCGAGTGCCTTTTGGACGTGCTCGGAGGGAGTGGAGGGGGTAGGGGTGGCGAGACCGGCGGCAATCTTGGCAGACTCGTATTGCTCTTCGGCCCAGGAGCGGCCTTGCTCGAGGCGCTGGGCGGCAATGGATTGGATGCGCTCCCAGTCAACCGAGGGGATGTTGGGGACGGGGACGGCGGTGGGGAGGATCTTGAAGGTCTCGGTGGGGGTGCTCTTGTACACTTGCTTAGAGGCAAGCTTCAAGGCCTTGTCGAGGCGGACACTAGCGGAGGCCATGGCGTTGCTGTAAGCTTGGGTGACGGATGCGAGCATCTGCTGGTGAGCCGGCTCAGGGGTGCCACGGATCTGGGCAGAGATGAGAGAGAGGGCTTCCGAATACTGGTTGTTGGCATGAGACATGGCGGACGAGTAGACCGACTTGACATCGTTACGCATCTTCTCCATGGCTTCAGAAACATCGTCGTAGGTATCTTCGTCAATGATGGGCTGGCGAGTAGGCACCGACTGAGCAGCAGCTCCGAGCCAAGCGGACTTGACGGTGGTGGCAGGAGGCTCAGGAGTTTCGGAGACGATGATATCAGACTCCTCCTCAGCTTCCTCCTCAACAGGGAGCTCGACGGGGGCAGGGCCCTCCTTCTCCGCCTCGGTGGTGTTACCAACAATGACAGGGGTCTCCTCGAGGATCTCAGTAGAGGCGAGGTTAGGGCGGGACATAACGGTAGAAGCGGTTTCCGAAGTAGGCTCAACGACATCGGCGACCTCTTCGGAAGCAACACTGGCAGACTCAACAGTCTCGGTCTCGGTGGAAGAGCCAGCAACGACCTCGGAGGCTTCGCTCAACATAGTAGCAGCAGACTCCTTCGCAACGGTAGTTGCACTCTCGACAGACTCGGAAGCCGTAGAGGCGGCCTCGACGACGGGAGAGGTGGCATCATCCACAAGCTCCTCAATCTTGTCAGTTGCCGAGTCCTTGGCTCCAACGACAGCCTCAGTCGCCTCCGAGACAACTTCAGCAGCGCGGCTGACGCCATCCCCAACAACCTCGGAAACCTTTTCACCGGCAGCACCAGCAGACTCGCTAGCCTTGGAAACGACGCTGGCCGCGGCATCCTGAGCATACTCAACATGCTCGGCAGCCTGTTGAGCGACGGTGCTCTCAAACTCATCGGAGTCGTCGCCAGCCTCCAACTTGCGAACAGCAACCTGCTTCAAGCGAGCAAGTTCCTTGGCAGCAGAAGCCGCAGTATTCATGGCCTCCTCCTCAACAGCAGCCGCCTCATTCTGAGCAGCCTCGAGACCAGGGTGAGTAACGATGAGGTTCTTGAGGTCGTTGTTCCAGTCCTCGAAACGGCTCTTGAGCTCATGGTACTTGGCCCAGTCCTTGTAGGTGACGCCATCCATCCAAGCCCACTTCATACCGAGCTTTTGCAAGGCCAGGTCTCTGATGTCGCCAAGGATGGTAAAGTGGGCTTCGGCAGCATTGGTAATAGCGGACTGCATCTCGGCCTCGTAGTTCTCACGCCAGGTACGGACCTCCTGAGCTCTCTCCTTGATAGACATGCCTGCCTGACGTACGACCGCGGCAATCTGATCGCGGCCTTCGTCGACGCTGGCGCTTTCCTTGTTGACAGCTCCAATGATCTGGAGGATCTTGCGGCGGAGTTGGACGAGCTCGGAAACGGTGGTAGTCTGGAGCTCATCGAGCAGGGCCTTGCCGGTAACCTTGGCGTTGCGACGGACCATCTTCTTTGTGATTTCGTAGATTCTGGCCGAGATCTCGGAAGCGCCCTGGTCAGCGGCCTTGGAGTACCTTTCCTGCCAGTCCTGAAGATCGGCAGCGACAGTCTCACGAGCGCTACGACGAGCGGGATCTTCCTTCTCGAGCTGCTCATCGACCTCGGGAGGGGGAATGCGGTTCTCGGGAATATTGTGCTCTGTAGACGCGGAGTTCAGGACCTTTTGTTCTTCAGCGGCAGCGGCCTTGATTGAGGACTCGGCGTGGGACGAAGGTGTTGAAGCAGCGGTAGTGGCCGGGGTGGGCTTGCTAAAGGTAGATGTCTTGCTGCTGGAGGCACGCGATCGAGTCAGCACTCTTTTTGTCGATAACGGTGATGGAGGAGAGTCCGTCGCCACCAACCTAGAGGACAAGTCCACAGGGGGCTTGGGTACCGACTTTTTGTTGCCTGTGGTATGGCGACCAAGACGCTGGCCAATCTTGAGCAGCTGAGGCTCGACATTCTCAGAGTAGATGACTCTTAGATGGGGCATGACGGTTCCATCGAGGAACAGACTGGTCTTGTTCCAGGCCCAGCGGGTCGAGGGCATCACGGTGCTGGCAGTGAAAGCCGAGACAGCCTTGTAGCCCTTGTGGGCGTAGGGCTCGACAAAGTGGTACGAGGGAATGACAACGTCATGGTAGGTCTGGAGGGCGTTGGTACGCGCAATCTCATAGTATGGGCCGGCGGCAGTGGAAAGCTGCTTGACATGGGGACCGACGCTCTGTTCATAATGGGTCTTTGCAAGCTTCTGATACTTGACAAGCTGCGGCTGAAGGGTCTTCTGCCACTGGGTCTTTGTGTATGTCTGGGCCTTTTGGATTCTGGGTTGCGCATATGCCAGAGCGGGAGCAATGGCCTTTTGGTCGACGACATCGTAGTAGGGTCTCACGAGGCTGACGTAGGGAGCGGCGTAGGCGGTATAGTATGGTTCGACATGCGGCAAAACGGTCTGCTTGACCTCGAAATATGTCTTGCAAATGCGGGGAGAAGACTTGTCGCATTCCTTGAGCGAGGCGGGGCAGCGGAAGAGGATGGTGAGGATGGTGTACCAGGTCACGAGTCTGTGGAAAAGCCGTAGGTTAGAGAGATGTCAACAACTCGATGATGGCAAAGACTGCTCGCTTACCTAGCTACAACATTGAACGTCCTAGCTATCACACCAGGCCGACTGCGTGGGCGTTGTCTTGGTGTGACTCTGGGGCTGGCCGAGTGGCTGAGGGTGGGCTTGATAGGACCGTTGATGCCATTGATACCGGTCATGGTGTTGGAGGAGTCGTAGCTGTTGACGCCCTTCTTGGAGTAGCCATTGATGCCGTTAATACCGTTGAGGCCATCGAGAGTTGGCACGGGGCCTTTGGGGCCGTTCATCGAGCCGTTTGTGTCCTTCATGATGGTTGCAGGTTCTTATCAGCACCGGGCTGACTGGGAAGAGCAAAGTGGTGGTGACGTCGCGGTCGAATGTGCGATGGTTGTCGATAGATCGCTTTGTTAAGCGCGTTCAAATCTGAACAGGCGCAATCATCGAAGTGTGTTGTTGTTGCGTCGTTGTGTTGGTGGGCGTCTCCAGGGACGGAGCAAGGGAAGAAAAGAGAAGAAAAAAAGATTCAAGTTATCGGATCTCGTTTGATGCGAGTGGTCACGTCAAGGTCCGTGACTGCGAGCGACTGCGACTGCGACTGGGGCTCGTTCCAGTTGGTGGTTCCAGGCGATGGTTCGGTGCTTCCCGCTGCTACAGTTTTAGCTCATGCTCGTGGGAGGGACCCTAGCTCTTCCCGTCATCGGCCAGGGCAGGGCGGGTCCAATGATGATGGAAACAGTGGGGTGTTACCGTACCGTACTTTTACGTTACCTCTACCAGAGTAGAGAGTGAAGCAGTCGCCAGGTCCTGAGACGAAGCGAGGAGTTGAAGGGCAAGGGGTTTTGTTTTGCTTTGTTTCTTTTGCCTGTGACTTTCTGCGAGTTTCTTTTCAATGGTCAGTTTCAGGTATTTCTCCGCACGCGACAGTCTGGGCAGCTCCACCTGTCAGAGTGTTAGCTAAGGAGGTACGTACCTTGTATATTGAAACCTGTGATGCTACCGTAACCGAGGTACCTGCTTCTTCAGATTCTCTTCAAAACACAACCAAGGATTATAATCAAAACCAAATCAACAAACTGGCAATGGTTGTTGATGGTGTTTCTGGGTGACTTGAGTTTGAAGAGAAGGTGAAAAGTGGAAATCTGTTTGTTTTCTTCAAAGGTCAAGATCAAGACTTGGGGATAACAGACAGGTACAACGTCACCCTCCTCCAATTCCAGCTTCCCGCTTTCTCTCTATCCTAGCGTGCCACAGCTTGCCCCACAGACGTCATTGAGCCTTGAGGGTGGTGGGCGTGCTTTGGATGCACCGCCAAAGAAAAGGAAAAGATACAAAGATCTGGACACGGGATATTTCCTGATTGGCTCCGTCTTTATGTTAAGATATCTTGGTCGACATTGCCCGATTTTCAACGCATGTTTCAGGCAACATGGTCAAGTCCATGGATGGGTACCATATTGCTCCAGTTCTCTGGAAAGTGCACTGGCCATGGGTTCTCATATTGCATCGTGGATCTTTTAACATGTGCTCTTCAGACTCTTATTGAACGACATTGAAGACCCCGAACTATTCACATCTCTGGCTACGATAGTTATCAATTTCGAAGTGTTTTCCTTTTTTTTCTCAAAAACGATGATGCTCAAAGCCAGGAACGACCTTGTAATGGAAGCCAAAGATCTTGTTATTATTCTTTGTGGCAAAGAAATCTTGAAAGTCTTTGGCACACGAGAAGTAGAAGCAAGCCAGGCAAGTTATGCAGGGCTCGGGACCGTTATGTCATCCCAACGTTGAAGCACAAAAGTTGTGATCAAATGTGCACATGTCCACATGCGTGGCATGACTGCGCTATGCTCATGTCAACTCTTTCGTTGCTTCGCTTTTCGATTCATACCGACTTTGACGAATCCCAAAGGCTTTTCCAACATTACATCAAACAAGACCAAAAGATTCTCGCCAAGTTGACCTTCCCAAGTGAGGTCATTGCATCGACATTATCATTGAACCAGCTGGCCCGTGCACCAAGCTGTACTTTAACGCGCTATACCCTTTCTGTTTAGTGATCCTTGGGCGGGCCCGAGTGAGATCTGGCGGTTCCGAGTCGGGTCTAGCCTTTCCCGATCAAGGACCACTTTCAACACTTTGTCACTTTTGGTGCATTTGGCGCTTTCTCTTCTTTACAACAGCTTCCACCGTCTTCACTGCCACCACAACTCACCCGGGCTACCACCACCATCAGAACCTCGTCACCCTCAGTCGCCATTGCCGTCGCATCTTCTTCCTCCGTGACTCGACTGCTGTGAACAACACGACATCCATTCCTTCTTCGACTGTCATCCAGCGACTGCCTATCCTCTAACAAGTGCGACCTGACGAGTACTTCTTCAAGTTCGTCTTCTCCATCGCATTTCTTCCCAACATCCCCGCGACAATTTTGGTCGAATAGTCTCACCCGGCATTGCATTCGGCATTTCTCTCGACCGAGCCCGAATCCATCTTCGAGTTTTATAGAATCCGCGACAGACAACAGAGTCAGCGGACTCGCGCCGCCCAACGCCTTCCGATGAAGACCAATACATGATCTGACCGACACTCGACAACACCACAAATACACTGCTGCTGACTACAACTCACGCTCCCTTCCACCATGGGCGACGCTAACCCCGCCGACCCGACCGCTCTTCCTGGCTTCGGCCAGGACCAGCCCGACCATGTCCGATTTCCAAACACCAGACTGCGAAATTCGCGATCAGCCTCCATCTCGACATGGACAACCACTTCTGGTGGACACTCCCACACTCACTCCCAACCCAACAATAATCCGCGCGAACCCGAGCAATGTCGTATTTGCAGAGGCGAAGCCACTCCCGACGACCCCTTGTACCACCCGTGCAAGTGTAGCGGAAGCATCAAATGGGTCCATCAGGAATGTCTGATGCAATGGCTGGCCCAGACCCAGAGGAAACACTGCGAGCTGTGCAAGACGCCCTTCCGCTTCACCAAGCTCTACGATCCCGACATGCCCAGGACCGTTCCCGCTCACATCTTTGTCGGCCACATGTTCAAATATTCGGTCCGTAAGCTCCTCGTTTGGGCAAGGGCCGCCCTCGTCGTTAGTGTCTGGCTTGGGTGGCTCCCGTACTTTATGCGCTCGGTATGGGCCATGCTGTTCTGGCTCTGTGAGGAAGGCTGGGGAGGTCCGGCTCTGTTTTCGAGGTCTCAAAACCCATCATCTTCAAACGGCTTCTCGGTTACGGCTTACGGCACCACCGTATGTCCAGCTAGTCCACTCTTTGTCGCCAACACGTCTCCAGCCAGCGTGGGGGCTGTACTAGGACGTCTGCCCCTGAACTCGACACAGTTCGTAAACAGCCTTACTGGTTCCAATTCTGGTGCAGGCCCTTCCTTCCTTTCCGTTCTGCTTCGAATCATATTTGGCTCAGGTGGTATCGTGGACAGGACTCCCCCGCCCATCAAGGAGATTCCAAGTCAGCTCGCTAACAACGTCACTGCGACTCTGTTCATCGACCAAGCGGCTTCACCTTACAGCAATACATCATTGGTCTATCCACCTTCGCTTCTCAGCGAGGTCGGCTTCCTAAAGAACCTGACCCGGAACCCTACAGTCAACAACAACATCATTGCGGTTCTCGAGGGACAGATCATCACCGTCCTCGTCGTTGTCTGTTTTATCTTGATCATTCTTGTCAGAGATTACGTGGTTCAACAGCAGCCGGAAATCAACGAGCGCGCCGCTTTTGCCAACCTTCAAAACGTGCAGCCCCAGGTTGCTCAGGTCAATGTCCCGGATCCTGCCTTGAACGGTGATGTTCACGGTGGCATCGGAGAAGAAGATGATGCAGGTACTGACGACGAACATGCCTGGGCTGCTCAGCCTCCCCAGCCTAGACCCCGGCCTGATAGGAATCCCGTGAACAATCCCTATGCCTCTGACCTGGAGAGAGAACTCGGAGAATCGGATTCATCAACCATAGATGAGTATCTCAACATCTACAGGGAGGCCGGCGGAAACCCCGACAGAATCGTTGAGCTGGCCCAGGAACGTGGACTGGAGGAAAGATTGGCGTACTGGATTGCTCTTACCAAGACCATGAAAGAGCGCGCTGCCCGAGTTCAGGCAAACTACAATGACGGCCTCAACCCTTCCGCGGCGGAATCCAGTACCGCTGCAGCAGCCAGACTGTCAGGCCACAATTTGGAAATGGACGGCACTCCTGCCGCCCCACGACCCGATCCGTTTGATGACTGGCGCTATCCTTTGGAAGAAGATGATCACCAAGTTGAAGAATCCGGAGAGAGTTCCAGGGACAAGGGGAAGGGTGTAGCGACTGATGATTTTGACAACGAATCGGATCCCGAGATTATCGGTACTTCGTCGAGACCTCGCGCCAATACAGATGGACCCGAGATCAAAATGCACACCAATCCTCTGGGTAGCAACAGCTGGTCTTTCAACGATTTGCCAGAAGATGACCCGAACAGTTCATCAACGGAAGAAAAGCCCTCTCATGCTATTTCAACGCCTCCGGATCTCAATAATGACAATTACTCTTCGAATACCGAGGTCGAACCTTTGCTCGCTTCTCTGGCCGGTCAAGGGGAATCCGAGTCAATCCAGGAGAATCGCAGCCAAGATGGCAATAGGGATATAGCCGATGATCTCCGTGTACACCTTGGGCGGCGTACGGAAGCAGAGCCTTGGGGAGCCAACCCCATCCCAGAACGTCAGTCGGAATCACAAGAATTGACAAATATACCCTGGCCCAACCTCGACGAGAGTACGGCTGACAGCCCCGCACAACCTCCTCAACCGCGTGGATTCGTCCCTAGAGTGACCGACTTCATGTGGCAAGGCGTTGAGGCGGATCAGGCGCAACAGGATGCTATTGATATCATCGCTGATGCTTTGATGAGACGGGACGACCAAGACAACGTGGAAGTTCCCGATGACGCTGGACTTGACAACGATGATGACCTGGACCAGGATGATGATGACGCCGCAGCAGCAATTGGCCTCGAGCAAGACGCCATTGACGATGCCGAAGACCTCGAAGGCGTCTTGGAGCTTCTTGGAATGCGAGGACCTTTGGCTGGCCTGTTCCAAAACGCCATCTTCTGTACGTTGCTCGTGTCAGCTACCATCTTTCTCGGACTGTTCGTTCCATACAACATCGGCCGCTATTCGCTGTGGTTCATTGCCAAGCCTATGCGTCCAGTCTGGATCCTCTACAGTCTGTGCAGGTTCATCCAAGACATGGTTGTTATTGCCTTCGGACTTGTTTCCCACGCACTCTCTCTGGTCCATCCCAGTCTAGGACTGGGTGGTGTTGCTCGCCTGATTACCAAGCTCCTTTTCGGTAGCCGTTACGCGGCAGCGACTCTTGATCCGCACGTTGAAATGACCAACGCCGCCAAGCGAGTTGGACACACTGTGATCAACGAGCTCGGTCGCGTGTCCATGTCGGAGATTCACACCTTTTCTGCTGTCAGCCACGAAGCTTTGTTGTCGGTCAAGGGACAAATCTTTTCTGGCTTTGCCGCCCTGGGCTCCGCGCTTGTCTTCATCTTTGGCGGTGACTACTCTACCAAGGCCCCGTTGGTGCTCTCCGCGGCCAGCAATGCAGCTGCATTTGCCCTGAACGCCCTCAAGACTCTGCCTGCGACCTTGTTGAAGCCTAACCTGGTCATTAACGTCAACTTCCCTGACGCGAGTCATGCTATCGACCCGGCATTGGCATACTGGAATGGTACAGACAGATTCTGGGCAATCCTTGCCGGCTATCTCACGATTTACATCGCGGCGGTCTTGTACCTGCGCCATGGCGGACCCATATCCTCGAGCCAAACCGGACAAGAATGGGAGGCAGCTCTCATTGACGCGCTCAACCAGGCAAGCGGTGTGATGAAGGTCATCCTTATTATTGGCATTGAGATGCTCGTCTTCCCGCTTTACTGCGGCATGCTTTTGGACATTGCACTCTTGCCCTTGTTCGAAAATGCCACCCTCATGTCTCGCCTCCAATTCACCCTCAACTTCCCCATTACATCGATCTTCGTCCACTGGTTCGTGGGTACGGCGTACATGTTCCACTTTGCGCTGTTCGTCTCCATGTGCCGCAAGATCATGCGCCGCGGAGTTCTCTACTTCATTCGCGACCCAGACGATCCCGAGTTCCACCCAGTACGCGATGTGCTGGAGCGCAATGTCACGACCCAGCTGCGTAAGATCGCGTTCTCTGCTCTTGTCTACGGCGCGCTTGTCATAATCTGCCTCGGCGCTGTGGTCTGGGGGCTGGCGCTCTCTCTGCCCAACGTCCTGCCGATTCACTACTCGTCCAACGAGCCAGTACTCGAGTTCCCGCTTGACCTTCTCTTTTACAACTTCCTGATGCCCTTGGCGGTCAAGTTCTTCAAGCCTGGTGATGGACTGCATGCTATGTACACCTGGTGGTTCCGCACATGCGGTCGTTGCTTGCGGATCACATGGTTCCTGTTCGGAGAGCGCAAGGCAGATGAAGAAGGTCGTCTGCGGATGATTGACCGAGGCCCCAGAGCCCAGGCGTCACGGTGGCAGGCGATGTTCCTGCAGTTGGATGAGTCCAACGGGCTTGTGAGACCATGGAAGCCCAAGTTCGTGGCCGAAAGCACCAAGACCGAGACCTCTGAGTCCGAACCTGAATCACCGAACATCAGGGGGTACGTGCCGTCTGAGTCTGAGGCTAGGGAATCTGAGGCTAGGGAACTATCCCCTGAAGAAGGCTTCAAGGATTACTTGGTGAACACCAAGCAACTCGTCCCCGATGGACGCTTCGTTCGTGCTCCGGCCTCGGACCAGGTTAAGATTCCGAAGGGCAAGACGGTGTTCCTGGAAGTGTCGGAGAAGAATGAGAGACTGGACGGCAAGCCTGATGTGCCCGAGACCGATTTGTACTCGACCACGCAGTACCGTCTGGTGTATGTTCCTCCGCACTTCCGGGTCCGCATCTTCTTTTTCATCCTCCTCATCTGGATGTTTGCCGCCGCTACGGGCGTCGGTATCACGATTATCCCCTTGGTCTTTGGCCGCTGGATGTTCCAGCTCTTGATTCCGGAGGGCGTAAGGACGAATGACATTTACGCCTTCGGCATCGGCATCCACGTTTTGGGGTCGATTGTCTACGCGCTCATCAACATCCGGTCCCCTTCTCAGACTGCCAAGATTCGGGTCGCCGGAGCCATCGTGTCAGTATTCAATAACGGTGCAGTCCGCCGCGGCCTGGCCGTCATCACCCGCATCGCCAAGATCGTCTACTCCTATTTCTTCCTCCTGGTCGTCCTCCCCCTCATGATCGCCTCCGTCGCCGAGCTCTACGTCATGATGCCCCTACACGAATTCATGTACAGCGTTCCGATTGCCCAAGACATCAAGCAAGTCACTATTGAACACGCGGCCGCTCTCAATCCGCGCCACACCATCCGCGTCATGCAGTCCTGGACCATTGGTCTTTTGTATCTGAAGCTTTCTGTCAGAGGAATTACTACTTGGTTCAGCGGCAGTCGTTTGGCACTCGCCACCAAGGCCGTGTTGCGCCGTGGATGGTTCAACCCCAACGCTGGTGTGCTCACGCGCGCGTTTGTCATTCCTGCTATTCTCCTCTGGACGGTCGCTATGGCCATCCCTACCCTCTTCGCCAAGTCTATGATCTCCTGGAGTCTGGCGGAAACCTTGACCCTTCGCCACCCTCAAGCCGTCGTTGACGGTGTGGTGGATCAAACTCTCTACGATGCCTATGTCGTGCTCATCTATCGACGCAGCTTCCCGCTTACAGCGCTGTTGATGTTGGCTGTGGCGGCGGTATGGGGCTTGCTTGGTGTTTTCCAGAGCTGGAAGATGAGGATCAGAGATGAGGCTTATTTGATTGGGGAGAGACTGCAGAATTATGGCGGGGGAATGCCGCAGAGGGGTCTTGGAAGGGGGACGAGGGGGGGATGGAGAGCTGGGATTGCTGTTGGGGGGCGGTGATGATTGTTGGATAGGAGGAAGGAAGTTGTGAAGATGGGAGATGGAAGGGGAAGGTGGAGAGTGAGATTGTGGACGAGGAGAAGAGGGAACGCATATGTGTAAAGGGGAGAGGAATCAGAAATGAAGCGGTGGAATGATACCAAACTGAACTGTACATGTTAGAGTATAAACAGCGTAGCATAAAGGATATTTGTTACTTGCAGTCTGGGGATGCTAGACACTTGCGTTGCTTTGATGTGTTCTTTGACGTCGATCATTGCTGTTGTTGTAAGTACTCATTTCGTTCATAGCCAAGACAAGGAGCTGGATTGTATCAAGTTTTGTCTTCTATTCTCCGAGTCTCAAATCTAACATCTAAGTGTTCATCGTGGTATTATCCATTCACGGAGTCTGAATCTAACATCTAAGCGTTCATGGTATTATCAAGCCATAAAAAAAGACAGAACGACAAGTCCAGCTCGAAGTCCAAGAAATCCAAAAAAGTTGATCCCCAGTCATCGCTGTCGCCCCTTTTCAACAACACCACCAACACCAGCAAGCATCGCTATACAGTCCGTCGCCTGCCAAAGTCTTCAAGAAAACCCAAAAAAAAAAATCAAAAAAATCAACAAAGCCAAAACCCAACAGACAAACTCAATGATCCTCCACATCCTCATCCCTCCCCGGATAACAAATATCCTGCACCACCACCGCCCTAACATGATGTCCCAAAACAAACAAATACGTCCCCAACAAACAAATACTCATGCCCGTCCCCACCCACAACACCGCCTCGCTCTTGAACGCGTTCCCAATACTGATAGTAGCCAACGTAAACCCCGTATTCGGAAACACACTCGCCCACCAGCCCAAATGGAAATACTTTGGTCTCGCCCTCAACACCGCCAAAACACCAATAAAAAACCACCAAAACGCCAGTGCCCACAGGAAAACCGCGCCGATAACAGCCATGGTGCGAATCATACCGCTGTCCATGAGGCCGTCCATGTCGTGGTCAAAGTCCCGCGGTAATCCCTGGGCCATACCCAAAAAGGCTAACGCCGTGAAGCTGGGGGGGCCGACGCACATGAATAAACCGGGACGATGTTCGCGATCGGGAAGGCCGACGGACATGAGCCGGCCGGCCATGTGCGCGTACATCATGAATGCTACTGCCACTCCCAGGCCTTGACAAGTCAAACCGGCGCAGATTATGATGATGGCGCGGGGGGCGGGTTGGAAGGGAGAAATGACGGCGGCGATGGTTCCTGACAGCATGATGGGGAAGATGGGGAGGATCCAGGTTGGCATCATTGTTGAGAGCGCGAAACTTCGTTTCTGGCTGAAGAGGAAGGAGTATTGTCCCACGGCTACCGCTGTTGCTAGGATAAGATATATCCAGAAGGCGACGTGCAATACCCAGACCAAGTCGATAGACGGGACACCCCCGGGAGGGGTACCGTATTTCTGGGTACTCGTTATCAGAGTCGCGATCGACAAGAAAAAAGTCGGAAAAAAGAACCCTTCGCGCGGGTGGGTTAAACTGGCTTTGAACGTCCCCGGGTGCAACAAAAACCGAGTCACCTGCAGGGAGGTTAAAAGGGCGAAAATGATAAGGTTGATGATATACACCGCCAAGCCAATCTGTCGCAGCCCAGGAAAAGTATGTGGTTGTGCGGCGATCAGCAACGAAAGGCCGCCGGTCGACATGCAGAGAGTGTACCAGGCCCAGGTGAAGTGTTTTAGGCGAGTCCTTAGAGGTAACTTTGGGCGGGAGGGGGAGTACGGGTCCAGCTTGCCGGGGTGATGGTGGTGGCCGGCACCTTCTTCTTCTAGGTCGAAGTCATGGCCGGCGCCGCCGGACATGTGTCCATCATGGTTGGATTTCTCGTTGGAGGACGAGTTGAGAGCTATTTGGCTTGATGCGGTACTGGGGGGGAGGGAGAAAGTCCCGCCGCCAATGCCGCCGGAGAGGTAATCGGTTGTCGTGTTGCGACCCTCCTTTTCATAGCCATCGCCCCCTGGGGTCCCGGAGTAGGTGCCGGAGGTGCGGGAGGAGGCGGGATCGTCACCGGTTACGGTTGCGGAGGAGGATTGGCGGGAGTGAGAGCCGAGGAAGGAGGGGTCGGTTGGGTTGAGTGTGGTTTGTTGTTGTTGCGACTGTTGTGTCGTCTGTTGTTGGGACTGTTGCTGGTTGTGGTTGTGGGTGGTGGCGTCATGGATGATGACGTGCGCTCCCGTCTGCACAGGAGAAGACATGGGAGGCCGGCTGCCCATGTTGGTGGATTGTTTCATCGCGATGCCTTCTGTGTGTCTGTCTGTTGTTGGGGTGTCTGACGGCTGGTCGATGTGTGAACTTTGGGAAATGTGTGTCTCGATTCGAGATCGCGAGTCGCAAACGATATGGAAGAGTCGGGGGGTTCAAGCGAAATGGACAGCCCAAAAACTTCAGGTCAGACCGGTGTCTTGAAGATCAACTGGATTGTCTTGGGAAACCGAAGGAGAAACGAGAGTGGCAACCAAAACAAAAAGGCAGCATAAGGTCGTCTATCTGGGAGTGTTGTTTCCCAGATTGTCAGCCCTGCCTCTTAGTGCTGGCTGATGTTGTCGATGGAAATGTTGGAGAACAAGGCCCGGGGCGTCGAAGCGAGGAGATATGTCTTTAGGCCACGGTCGTTTGTTCGAAGCATGGGGCTCTTGATATTAAGAATGGAGAGAGATGGAGAGATGAAACTGCTGGTCGAAGCCGATGAAGCTGATGAAGATGGGGACAATGGTCAGAGAACCGAGCGCGTGGACCTGTCTACTTTTTTAACTTTTCTCAAGGGACTTCCATGACAGGTACGGTTCTCCAACGACGACACTTGGACACCGCCTCTCTCTCCTGCATCAGACAGACAGACGCACGCCCGCACCGCATACCGGGTGGTCCCTGTGGTCCCTGAGGCGCCTCCCCCAGAATCCACCGGGATTCGCAATCTTCAAACTGACCAGGACAACTGTCGCCCAAACGTTTCAAACCGGGATGGTAGATCTATATCTGCCAAGGGGTCCACCACGAGGCTCTCGATGCTCTCGATGCTCGCGAGAAGTCTGGGCAGACATTGGCAGACAAGGTGAAGGAAAAAGATAGACAAGGAGGCGAGACATGTTACTGTAAGTTGGGCTCCGCGATCCACATTGTTAGACTCTTGCTCGCAATGGGGCAAGCGAGAGTACACGAGATGGTGGTTTGTCTGGGCATCTATTCCGGGCCCAGACCGCCTCCGTTAGTCTTGCGTGGGTAAAGATTGACCGAATCTGATCTTGGCTATGGTTTTGAGTTGTTTGGGATCGTATGAAAAAGTCCATCGTGGTTCTGAAACGACTTCTTTCTTTAGTTGTTTTTTTCTTGGCTTGACTTGACTTGACTCGCTCTGATACTTAGTCTGACGAGGGGTCTCGAGATGCGAGTACGAGCAGATGGAGAGCAGGAAGGGATTGGGGAGAGTTGGAGTTATCCATAACAGAATTTGGAGAATCTCGGACACCTCCTCCGTACGTCGTGCTTGCTGCAGTTCTGGCAGGTGATTCCTCTCGTGAGTTTCTGCACCGCCATGGAGGCTTCGTAAAAAGGGACATATGCCAAGAAGGATATCCATATCTTTTAGATGGTGTTCTTCGGATGCCCAGAAGATATCGGCACTTGTCTGCAGGGGATTACACCATCATGCCCCTGTCTCTACTTTGAAGATCACGTTAGGGGGGGGGAGGGCAAGGGGGCTTGTCTCCCGGTGGTCCACTCTTGAGATCTGCGGTATCTATTCTTGAGAATGCCAAGAGGGGATTTGCTCTCGCCCAAAAAGATAGGAGAATTGCGCGTTGTGTTGCTTTCCGCGGTTGTCGATTCGTTGAATCAGACTTTTAGTTGAAGAAGCGGAGGAGAAGAGGAGCAAAAACAGAAAGATGTTTTTCGCGGAGCATGACTCCATCATGTATGGCTGAGAGGAACGATCCGAACTACCAAACACGGCATTGTGGATGATGCCGGTCAAAACACCACCGACTCTCGACAACAACTCAAACAGCAACATCCCCGACCCGGACGGACACCTCGATGGCTCCGACGACAACAACCTCCAAAGTCGGACCTTTTACGGTGTAAGTTGCCCATGTCCATGACGGTGTTTAAGACTCCAGACTCCATACCGACTTCACGGAAGCCGTTAACTCGACAATGCCATTTCTTGGCCGTTTGGCCGTGTTTCTTGGCCGGTCTTGGCCGGTCTTGGCCGGTCTTGGCTGTCTGAGATGCTGCAGATGTTGTTGCAGTCAGTTGAGGCTCAGCGAAGGGGGTTCAAGAAGGTCCACGGTGTGGAAGGAGAAGAAAGATAACATTGTGGTAGTCAAGCATGGATGACGTTAAGGAGAGTCGTCGTCGCCAAGTTGCCAAGTAAAAAGGCGAGAAAAGCCAAGTGCAGCCACCACACCCAAACAAAGGCCAAGACGCTCACTGATATCTCCGACTTGGGCCTAAAGGGTGCCCAAGAGGTTCTAAAAACGCCTATAAACGCCTAAAGGGCTCTAAAAGTGCGGCAATGCAATGGCGATCACCGCCTATCCGAAAGCATATCCCGCCCAGCGTATTTTAACAGGTACCTGTTTTCAGGGGTCAGAGATAACTGAGATTGCGATGTTGCATATTGTTGATTGTATGGGTATGTTTTTCATTACGAGTACCTGACAACCTTGAAAGACGGAAAGTGTAGAAGAAGAATGGAAAAAAAAGAAGCACGTTGTTCGAAGCAGCACGTGGATTGGTCGATTGGACAACAACACAACAAAACAAACCCCCCTTTTCGTTCTCAGACAGATGATCTTCAATATCAAAACAAACCCCCGCCGCTTCTGAAGGAGAAGTCTGAAATGGACCCCCGTCGGGGAGCGTTGGGTTGACTCCCCTGACCCGCCTGGCCGCTACCTTACCCTACAGCAAACCTCAACTCCATTGCTCCAGTATTCTCCAGCGATGCCTTCCCTTCTCCAGTTTTCCTCCTTCCCGTCGTTCTGAAACAGTGCCCATCGTCTCCATCGGCCTCCATTCATCCCGCACAACAGTGGACGAGTGGACTGCGATGGCGGGGACAAACACAGCCTTGACAGCGGAGAGCGGAGGCGGAGAATGGAGCGCCGCACTGCCCTGCCACTAACAGCTCAAACAGCACTAACAGGCACTAACAAACCCCGCTGTACTCTGCACCAAAACCTGTTAGCAGGCGTGGACCTCCGCGCGTCACCAACGGCAGCGGGGTGTCGCCAGCGGGGTTCCCGTCATCCCGTCGTCCAGACCATTCCATTGATCTTCTCCTCTTTCAACAACAGTCCTTCACATCCTCATATGACCAGTCCTCATCGCCAGCTATCTATTCGAGAGCTAGTCGATCATGCAAGTAGCCAAATCTGCGAGTTCCCAATCTACCAAGCCTCGTACAAGCCTTGTGGATTGTCGATTGTCAGCCCAGATGGCAGACAGCAGTTGTCGATCTCACCAGACGTCAAGGTGCTTGCTTGCTTGGTTGCGTGCTCGGTCGAGGCGCTTGCGCATTTGACCTTCTTGGCGATTTGGCCTTGCGTTTCTTGGCTCACTGTGGATGAGTTCGTATTGATAAGGCGCGTGAGGAACGCGATATGCTGCCAAGTCGTGCCCGAAGCGCGTAGACGATGGAAGGTCTCCGATTGATGGGAAAGGTTCGTGGATGACGACGCGCCGAGAGGAAACACCTCGACGGTCATGGTCTTTTCGGAAGATCCCTACGGCCTTCCTGTCCGGGCATCCCGTCGAAGGTCACTCACTGGCTTGTGACTGGGCAGCTATCGGGGGCAGGCATCGTGCAGACAACGACACACCGACAGAATACCATGACCGATAACATCGGGGCTGCATCTTGAGATCTCTCCATCGTTGACATGCAGACTAATCGAAAGCAGATATTAGCATTTGTGCCAGGCCAAGTCAACAGCGTCGTCATAGTCAAGTGAGGCCCAACTCTGTCGGACGGACGGGATCAAGCCGACTCCCCGTCATGGCTGGCGACACACCGACAGAACACCATGACCGATGACCGATGACATCGGGGCCGCATCGTGAGATCTCACGGTCTCGAAACAGAAAAGACTAATTGAAAGCAGATGTCAGCAATCATGCCAGCGAAGTCATCAAACGTCGTCATAGCCAAGTGAGGCTCAACTCCGCCCCGTCTAACGACGAGGGTGGCCAAAGAAACACTCACCTCCTTTTCAACTCCACACCTCGAAGCACCTTGAAGCAAACCACAGCCATCAAAAAGCCGGTGATCAACAACCAGAAACAAACACGTCATCCCAACTCACTTCCACTTTCACTTCCACCTGCAAACAATCTACTACCAATCACTCACTCACCACACAGACACAATAACAGCTGACATTCATCAACACATGTCTCAATTAAGCATTATCGTAAAGTTAAAGACTACCCCAATGTTCATCAAGCCATCATTGTCCAAAAAAGCTTTCCTCCTTCCTAAATACCGGAAAAAGAAAAAGTACAAAGAAACAAGTCCATCATGTCATCACACTGACTGAACTTAAAGAAGAGCAGCAAAGACGGCAGCCATCAGGGCAACGCAGCCGGTGCTGACAATCGTCTTGGAAGCACCAGCGACGACAGGAGGAGGAGGAATGGCATCCGAGGGCTCAGGGACGGGGACGTCACCGGAGCCAGTGCCGCTGGGGCCGGAGCCGGAACCACCRCTGTTGCCGCCAGTGGGGCCAGCAGAGGTGGTGATGGTGGTAGAGTGGGTGACAGTGACGAAGCTGGACGACGAAGAGCCACCGGAGCCATCACCGGAACCACCACCGCAGCCACCAGTAGGAGCAGGAGCGGCGCCGCACTCAGTAAAGGTAGGCTTGGCAGAGTCGCACTCGCACAAGGCCTGAACAGCGCTGATGACCTTGGCGCCAGTGGCAACACCGCAAGCGGACAAGACATCGTTGAACACAATGCCCTGGATCTTCTCCTGGTTGGTGCATTCGCACTTGTGATCGCCCTTAGTGCAGCCGACCGAGATGGCGGCCTCCTCGATAATGGACACGGCACAAGAAGGAACGGCCTTGAACTGCTCAGCGCAAGCCCAGCTGTCGATGCCGCAGGGACCCTCAGGGACGGAGGTAGCGGCAGGGCAGTCGGAGGAGCCGGAGCCAGAAGGACCAGAKCCACCGCCGGAGCCGCCACCAGGGACGGGAGCAGARGTGGTGRTGGTGATGGGGCCAGCGCTGCTGCCGCCAGTAGGGCCGGGGTTGGAACCGCACTCGGTGAAAGTGGGCTTGGCAGCGTCACACTTGCAGAGCGCGTTGACGGCCGAAAGGACGTCGTTGATCTTGCTGGCTCCGCAGGCGCCCAAAACGTCCCCGGCAATAGTAAGCTGGATTTTCTGGGCGTTGGCGCATTCGCACTTGTGGTCACCAGAAGCACAGCCCAGGTCGAGCGCAGCCTTCCCAATAATAGGAACGGCGCACTGGGGCACGGCAGCAAACTCAGCGGCGCACTCCCAGCTCTCCTCACCACAAGGGCCGGAGGGGGCAGGACCGGGAACGCTGTCAGTTCCGGAGGGGACGACAGTGCTGGAGGGAATGACGACAACAACATTAGAGGTGGAGGTGGAGCAGTCCGAGGTAACGATGTCGGTGGTGGTGATGGTGGTGGTAGAGTCACCTCCGCCAGGAACAGGGACAGAAGCGCTAGGTCCGGGGTTGCCGGAAGGCTCGACGGGGGAGGAGGTAGTCGTGATAGTGATGGGGGGCTGGCTGGAAGGCTCGCCAGAAGGCTGGACGGAAGGCACCACGGCAATGGAAGAGATGGTGGGCTCATCATCGTCGCAGCCATCATCGGTCGTGCTGGGCTCAGCACTAGGCTGAGGCTCGGAGCTGGGCACGGCAGGCACAGAGAGGCTGATGACAGAGCTGGGGGCACCGCCGGTAGAAGGCTCGACGGGGGAGGAGGTAGTCGTTATAGTGATGGGGGGCTGGCCGGAAGGCACCACGACAATGGAAGAGCTGGAGATGGTGGGTTCATCATCGTCGCAGTCATCGGTCGTGCTGGGCTCAGCACTGGGCTGAGGCTCGGAGCTGGGCACTGCAGGCACAGAGCTGGGAAGGCTGATGGGAGGCTCGGAGGAGATAGGAGGCTCGGAGGAGATAGGAGGCTCGGAGGAGATAGGAGGCTCGGTGATGGTAGGAGGCTCGGAGGAGATAGGAGGCTCGGAGGAGATAGGAGGCTCGGTGGTGGCAGGAGGCTCGGAGGAGACAGGAGGCTCGGTGATGACAGGAGGTTCGGAGATGGTAGAGCTCGGAGCAACGGTCGGGCACGCGGTAAAGGTGGATGCCRTAGCGTCGCAGGCGCAAAGGTTAGAGACGGCGTTCATGACGTTGATGGCGGCGCCGAAACCACAGCTGCCGATAACTGCGTTGGCCATTGCGGCCTGGAGCACCTCCTGCTTGCCACACTCGCACTTGTAGTCGCCGTGGGCACAGCCGAGATTTGTAATGGCGGCCGACTCGATGGCAGCGGTGGCGCAGGCGGGGATGGCCGAGTAGGAGGGAGCACACTCCCAGGAATCGAAACCGCAGTCAGCGGCGAGAACTCGAGCTCCGGCGGCAACCAGCATGAGGCCGGCCGCCTTTCGGGGGACCGAGTACACCATGGTTGAAAACGAGGGAAATGATGTACTAACGGGAAGGTTGAACGAGAGGGTCGAGGGTGAGGGGAGAAAGAGGAGAGGAAAGTAACATCAGTGGNCTCCGGCGGCAACCAGCATGAGGCCGGCCGCCTTTCGGGGGACCGAGTACACCATGGTTGAAAACGAGGGAAATGATGTACTAACGGGAAGGTTGAACGAGAGGGTCGAGGGTGAGGGGAGAAAGAGGAGAGGAAAGTAACATCAGTGGGGATGTCTTCACATCTTTATTTACCTACTTTCCAGCTCCTCCTTCTCCGGCTGAAGGAGCCGCACTACGGGAGATYACCGGAGGACTGTCGGCGCTATTGGAGGCTTGGAGGCTCGAATATGAAAAGGACGGGACCTATCCCAATCCGGAGAATAGGCACCMGCAGTTTTGTCTGCCATTGGCYACTCCCTGCTCCTGTCTCCAGAGAGACAAACAATGTGACGGATGTGTGTGGGCAGCATTGAAGGCAGAGAACTCGGGTTGTGGGAGAACCCGCCTCATRACCTCCAAAGGGTCTTGGGGGCGTGAYGCGTCCTTCAAGAACGCCATAATGTCTTGACGTTCTTAACGTTCTAGAACGTCCCGGCGGAAAGTACCAAGCTCCACCGCCAATCAATAGCTTAATCGACTACCGGGAAGCCTTGTCGGTTTTAATCTTGAATCTCCGCTAGTTCGGRAGCTACGTCTTCCCTATTCCAGGTTATTTAAGCGAGCCTACACAGTATTTGAGTCTGGATTCGGGGCTATTTGGGCGCTTAACGACCGAACTCGAACGTCCCGGAGGGAGCTCCCTCGGTTGTAGCGCCCACGTTAAAGCTGAACCGCTAGCTCGGTTCAAGGACCGGACTTCACGATAGGAATCCAACCTATCACGAGCTAGCCGACTATAGACTATAGGGTTATTCACCGCGCTGGGTTATAGTGGCTTGCAGCTGTCGAATGYCGTTGATGGATGATAATTGAGATTGGTTGGATGCCGAAGCGGTGCCGTTGTCTCTTCCTCGGCAAAAATTGTGCATCTCGAACAGTGCAAAATCCAACTTCCCCAACYCCTCTCACTCAGGCTCGTATGTGCTGAGCGTACTGTGTCTGCCTGTYAGCCACCGGTGAGATGGTTCCTCGCAAGAAAATCGTTCCTTGGAATCTTGTCAGAGACCTTTTTCTCCCAACATTTCGTAAAACAACCTGCCGTCATTGCCGTGATCGCTTCACCAGGGAATGCTTCACGGGTCTCACTAGAAATTAAGTTTAGTAACGGTGGGAAACCAAGGAAGACCAAGCGCAGTCACTCGCGCATAACTCGTTTCCTCTTACCTCAAGGTGTCCTGTCTGTGGGAAATATGATTCTTCTTCCCAGGCTCATCTTGCACCGCCYGTCATATCTCAAATTGGTCAGTTTTTCGGTGTTCCCGGCAGCTTGAGTCGACCTTGACATCCCAGATGCAACCCAACAACAGCCYTACGCCCTTGTAACTCTCGCTGCAATCTGGCGTCCTGCAAGGAGCTGCCGTTGGAGATCTGCTTGTCTCCTTCCGCTGTTGGTGTAGATGGTACCGGTTGGG
>RANY01000386.1:0-30812 GCA_009805235.1 Neurospora pannonica FGSC 7221
TGCCGGCTCGCGGGCCCAATCGGTCGCCGACTTCCACGAAGCCCACTACGGTCACCACCGGCACCGATCTTCAACCTCCTCCCCCATCCGCGGCGGCGGCGTCATTCCCGGGAACAGCCGCCTCCAGCTCCGTCTCTCCACAATCAAGTCCGCCATCCTAATCTACTTCACCCTCCTGGGCCTCTCCCCGATCCTCAAGTCGTTGACCCGATCAACCTCCTCCGACTCCATCTGGGCCATCTCCTTCTGGCTGCTTGCCATCAACATCTTCTTCTTCGACTACTCCATCAACAACAACCCCTTCACACAGGCAACCATCACCAACCCTCACTCCAACCAAACCGGCGGTATCGTAACCGGAGGCTCGATCCCAGCGCCAGCCGGAACCGGAGTCCCAGCCGGAGTCGCAGTCGGAGCGGGAACCGTAGCCGCAGCGGGAGTCGCAACGCGCATCCCAACCTTGACCTCAACCTCCCCACCCGCAAGCGGCACTTCCACACCCGCATCCGCCCCGGGGACCAGCACCAAGACCGTCCCCGGTACCTCCACCCCCACCGTCCCCACCGCAACTGGCACACCCTCAACCTCACCCCCAACCSCAACAGGCGGCACAGCCCCCATCCCAACGCAGCACAAATTCCCCATCGCCTCGCTCTCCACCAACGCCGCCCTGATGGCCTCGACCGTGCTAGCCTCGCGCCTGCCCTCCACAGGCCAAGTTTTTTCCCTAACATTATTCTCCATCGAAGTCTTTGGCTTGTTCCCCGTCTTCCGACGCTACGCCCGCCACCGCTCGTTTCGGTATCATTTGATCTTGACTGTGCTACTGTTATTGGGAGCGGGGGCGGGTGTGGGGATTATTATTGGGGCGCCTTGTCCTCCCCCTTCTTCAGTTTCCCCTTCCACTCCCCCCTCCTTAGGGACGATAGGGGCAGGAGCAGGAGCAGGAGCAGCAGCAGCAGCAGCAGCAGGAGATATCATTGTTAGGGAAGAAGAGGGGATGTGGATGGCAGGGGTGTGTGAATGCTGGCAAACCTGGCTCAAACACTCTTTGCTGGGGATGATTGTTTCCTGCTTGATCGCGGCCTTGGCCATGGGCGGGTGCAGCTGGTGGCTCATTGGGTTGCAAAAGTACAAGAACGAGATTTATGGGCCGTGGGACCCGGCGAGGCCGATTATTATTAGTAGACGGTATTACGATGATGAATGAATCACCTGGGATTAGGTTGGGTTGGGTTGTATAAAGGGAGGGGTGAATGGGTGGGTTAAAGAGGTTTAGATATGGGGTTGGTTTGGTCTAAATAATGTTTCCCATGTTTTTGGGTATATAATGCGGATTACTATGATGAACTTGTATAATAACGTTGAATGGAGGTTGTATGAGAGTCAAGTGGAATGGACAATGTGTATGATGATGGTGATGAAGAGATGGTCATGTCTGCTTGTTGTCTAAGGAGTGGATAGAGACGAATCAGATATTCTTCACAGGTTACTCAGGTTCACAATGAACAGCGCTAGACATCAACTTCACAGATTTCATCCCAATGGATATGAAGTTCGGATGACAGCTACCGTTAGGGTATTCGGTCATCTCAAGTTCACAGACATTTTAAAACAACCAATTGCATAACACGCCACCTGAAGTACTGCACAAAGAAACTTCTCTCTCACCCTAACCCGGTCGCCGAAAATATCTACATGCGAAAGTCAATCCTCAATACGCACGCAAACAGAAACGCAGTTGTCAGTAAAAAAGAGTCATCATCATCCATTTTTGTTCATTCTATATTAAATAACCATAACCACCGCACGCTTACTCAGCAAGCTTCTGCTTGATGATGTCCTTGAGGGTAACGGCATCAGCGGCGAACTTGGAGATACCCTCGCGGAGCTTCTCGACGGCCATCTGGTCCTCGTTGAAGTCGAAGCGGAAGGTGGGCTCGTTGTTGATGTAGGTCTTCTTCTCGAGCGAGAGGTTGGCGGCGGCGTCGGCGCTGAGCTTCTTGGGGACGGGAGCGTCGGAGTTGTGGAGCTCCTCGAGGAGGTTGGGCTGTTTTTTCGTGTCTGTTAGTACTTGTGGATTCGAACATGGACAAAACAGACAAGGAAGACCTACGGAGATGGTAAGGTAGTCGCAGCCAGCGAGCTCAGTGATCTCGCCAATGTTGCGGAAAGAGGCACCCATGACAATGGTCTTGTAGCCGAACTTCTTGTAGTAGTTGTAGATGGCCTTGACGGAAGCCACACCGGGGTCCTCCTCCTTGGAGTAGTCCTTCTTGGTGTGAGCCTTGAACCAGTCAAGGATACGGCCGACGAAGGGGGAGATGAGGAAGGCACCGGCCTCGGCGGCGGTGATGGCCTGGGTAAGGGAAAACATGAGAGTGAGGTTGCAGTTGATGCCGTGGTCGCGCTGGAGGATCTCGGCGGCCTTGATGCCCTCCCAGGTGGAGGCGATCTTGATCAGGACGCGGTCCTTGGAGATGCCCTCGGCCTCGTAGAGCTGTTGGAGAAAAAGTCAGTATTTGCCCAAGTTAAGGAGTCCAGGAGGCGAAAATGTTGAGGAAAACGCACCTTGATGATGTGAAGGGCCTTGTCGATGGAAGCCTTGGTGTCGAAAGAGAGGGCGGCATCGACCTCAGTGGAGACCTTGCCGGGGACGATCTCGAGAATCTTCTTGCCGAACTGGACAAGGAGGTAGTCGAGAGCGGCATCAACCTTCTCCTCGGGGGAGCCGGGGCCCTTCTTGGCCTCAGCGATGGCGGCGTCGAGGAGAGCGCCGTACTCGGGCTTCTTGGTGGCGGCGAGAATCAGGGAGGGGTTGGTGGTGGCATCTTGGGGCTTGTACTTGGCCATGGTAGCGAAGTCGCCTGTCGGACGCAAGAAATCGTTAGCATCATGGACATGGTGTTCTGCTGGGCTCCTACATCGGAGGGAGAAGGTGGAGGAAGCTTACCTGAGTCACAGACGACAACCTATACATTGCGCAAAAGATGCAGCGGTTAGCAGCTTGTTCCCCAAATTTGTCGCAGAATGTCGCAAAACAGACAGAGATACAATGAAGCATCTCGCATCGTCGCCAAAAACCCATCGGGCTGCGATGGTTCGTCTGGGAAGCTTCACAAAAAGCCCCCGAATCATCGGATGAGGGGTTTGGCGGGGTACAGGGGAAACAGGAATGACGGAACTTACAGTGCCAGTGGCCTTGAGCTGCTCGAGAGAGTTAGACATTTTGGATGATGTGTTTGAGTGAATAGTATTAGGTGTGGTTTGTCGTTGGTGTTTTTGGGGGGGTATCAATCAAAGAGAAGAAAAAGTCGTTAGATGTTTTGTTGTAGAAAAGAGAAAGAGATGGGAAGGAATTGGGAATCAGGCGAAGTTGTTGAAGGGGGAGTTCGCTTTCAAGTGGTGTTGGGGAATGACGGGGAAAATGGCCAACGTCTTGGCACGCCTCGCTACGTTAGCGGATAGTGAGTGGAATGGTGTGGATGGTGCCTGCAACGGAGCGAGGGGTCTTGTCAGTTCTTGTCCTGGTTTATTAATATGACACCTAGAAATCCGTCCCACGGCCAAATAGCAGGGCTATCATCACCATCGTCATATACCTTTCCATCCCGGCATCTGGTTTTGCATATCGCCGCCGCCTCGATCCGGCTCGTTGAGCATGGACAATTCCTGTCTCCAGTTCCTTCTTCGTCCCGTCTCAATTCCTCAAATACCAAGCCCGATCCCCGACTTTTCGTCGAGTCTTCTGCACTTCTGCAAGGTCCGGAAACTCTCTCGGACCCAAAAGCAACTAATCTCATCAAGGTGGTCCCTTGATCTACCCTTCCCAAAGGCCTTCTCGGAGAAGCTCTGTGGTTCTTTTGCTTTGACACTTTTCAGTTCTTGTTTTCCTCTTCCCGTCACAAACCGCACTTCTCCGACCATTTGCCATTTCAGGCCAGCTCGGCCAGCACGGCCAGTTTCGCAGAAACCATGTGGCGAAGACCATTGTTCATCCAAGCACCAAGCACCTCGATGGCCGCCCTCCGCCTCGGCCGCACTGCCGAACTTTCCTCCCGGGATTTTCAGCCCCAAACCATTTCATGTTCTGTCCTGATCAACACCTTCCATCCATCCAGAGCACCCGGTTACACCGTCAATCCCGTCGCTTCGTTATCCCAATTCGAATCCCATTCTATCTCTTCCACCACCACTGACCCTAGACCACACATCAGTCAGCAATGCAGCTGAACGACGGTTGCGTCCTTGCGTGGGGGTTAGGTTGGTCCGTCGTTTGGGGGGGCGGCTTTCGGGGGTTGGGGTCTGTTAGTGCGGCGTAGCGTGAATGTTAGTGATGCCATAACGTCACACCTGGACCGAAACAGTGACCCCATTCGGATCGGCCGGGGGGTGTTTACGGGACTCCACTGATTTTATGTCACCAGTGCAGTGACAGTCATCGATGTCTTTGGCCCTTTGGTTTATCCTGACGCTTGCCTTCATTGTAGATGATAGTCCTCGTATTGATTTGAATATCGGTTTGGCAGAATAGTGACATTCATTAACAACCTCTAACAACAACCATCAGGCTCACGCGCGTCTCTTGAATTCTACCATTGCGCACTTTGACATTCTGCCATTCCTCCAGCCTCCAGGGAACTTGCGGTTCCACAGCTCGGCGCAAATGGAAACGAGAGCAAGGGGAGCTTGACCTGGCCAATTTACCCGGCCACGTTTCTGACTGCCTTTTTATCCGGCCGGCGACTTTGACGGCGATACTGTCCAGATCGTCAACACCGCCCAATGCTCCCTGTTGTTAGCTCCGGCGATCGGCAGTGTCTTGTGTACAGCCAGTCGTTTTGAATTCACAGGTGAACATTTCATTTCACAAAAATAACGGGTGAGCACTTTCAAAACCATATTAATTATCCTATGTTTTTTCTCCCTTTTGATTATCATGAACACCAAAGGATATCGTCTTTTGCACGCCTCTCACGCCCCCGCCTTGCCCTGCTCCTTATAACTTTAAAAACGCAACAAATCTCTCCGGCATGACACACCTCTCCGGCATAAGCACCGAGAGATCCTAGTCCTCAGTGATATCGCCATACTCCCACATACCAAGACGCGAATCCTTGGCCTGTTCCTGAGCCTTCTTGTACGAGCTCAGCGTCTTCTCGAACACAGGGCTTCTCTCCCACACCTTGAGCTTCATGGGAACCATGGCGTATCCAGTTGAGAGAATCTCGCGGTTGAGAGACGAATCAGGGTCCTTGGCGTCCTTGGGGTCGTAGATGGTAATGTAGCTGAGACCCTCCTTATTGTCGATGTAGTCGAAGCTGCCGACGAGCTGTCTGCCCTCGGTCAACTCGTAAATGATGTTGATGGCCTCATCAAGGTAGTGAGTGGCGGAAGGAAGCTGGACAAAGGAAAGAGAAGCATCAATGGCCTGGGCCTTGAGCTTCTGGACGCCGAACTGGGCGTCAAGAGGACGGAGCTTCGACCAAGGCTGCTTCTCGGAGTTACCGTAGTCGATGTAGACGACCTCGGCAACCTTGGCAGAGCGGTCGTTCGACCTGACGCGGGCTCTGTACCACTCGCCGTCGGCGCTGAACTGAGCAGCGACGAGCTCACCAGTCTTGGGCGCGTCTGGGAGGGACTTCTTGTTGGCAGGGTTGCTGTGGTACTTCTTGAATTCGTTCATGAGGGTAGTCAGGGCAGCAGTACCTTGGCCAACCTCCTGGATCTTGAGCTTGCCGTTGGCATCAACGTTGGTGATGACGATGTCACGGTAGTCGTTGCGCTTCTCCCTGATGGTGAGCTCAACCTCGGGGGCAGCCTGAGCAGCCTCCTCCTCCTCAGCGGCATCCTGGGAAGGATCCCAGTCCTTCCACAAGCCCTTACGAGCCTCCTTAGCACGCTTCTCAGCGGCGTTGAGCTCGGCAGCATTGCCGGACTTCTCGGCAGAGTACTGATGAACGGAAGCGAGACCCTCCTCAACAAGGAGCTTGGCAAAGCTCTCACGGCCGATGTAAAGGTCACCGATGAAGCCGCCGACCTTGTCAATGTCGTGAACATCAATCTCGCAATCTCTCTGGTTGCAGCGTCTGTTGGCCAACTCAAGAGCCTCGTTTCCGAAGGGCTCACCCTGCTCCTTAGGGGTGCGGCCAGCACGAGGAGCGCGGATACCGGCGAGAACCAGGGTAATCTTGACACCCTCACGAGGGATCAAGACAGTGAAGCGAGAACCAGACTTGCAGTAGTCGACAATACCGGGAACCTTCTTTTGCCTCGAGAGGGTAGAAAGCTGAAGCTTGGCCTTTTGTGCGCTCTCGGACATGTCAGTGTACTGCTTGATCTTGGGGCTCTTGCCAGACCAGATACCCTTCTTCTCCTCCTTAGCCGTCTCCTGGGCCGCGAGAAGCTCATCGTAGTTGGAAGCGCGGTCAGTGTCATCCTTGCGGTGCCTGATAACAGTAGCATAACCCTCCTGAACAAGCATCAGACCAATGTTCTTGCCATCACGAGTGACAGTGGCAACATCACGGGCCTCGAAGTCATCGGTGGCAGCCTTGGAACCATCAATGGAGACGCGAACGTGCTTGCCAATAACCTTCTTGCGCAGGAACTCCTTGGCCTCCTCTCTCCAGGGAGCCTCGGAAGGCTCACCAGCTCTGGGGCCACGAATGCTGCTCAGGCTGAGCCTCTTCTCCTCGCCAGTCTTGTTGCGAACAAGAATGGTGTCGGCACCGACAATCTTGCTGACAGTCACGTCGAGGTCCTTACCACCAGCAGTAACCTTGGCAACGTGACCCTTGTGCAACCGCAGCTGAGCGGACTGGGCCTTTTTCTCGGCAGCACGGAGAGCAGCCATATCGGGGCCGAGGAAGACGGAGTGGAAGTCGTTGCAGCGGGCAAGGCCGTCCTGGAGGAGGAACTCGGCAATGTTGCCGTTGGGGTGAAGGATGGTAGCAACGAGCTGGCCCTGAGGGCTGGCACCGACGACCTTGACCTTCAACTTGCGCTGAAGGAGGCGGGTCTCAACGAATCTCTTGGCTTCCTCGCCATACTCCTCGGCAGGCTGCGTCTGGCCAGTGGAAGGGTTCGTCCTGGCGGTCGATGGTGTCCTAATACCGGCAATGAGAGTCATGACCTGGTAGTGCTTCTTCTCGTTAAGGAGAAGACGGGCAAGGAGACGGTCTCCGCTAATGACCTTCTCGATGACAGCGTCCACGGTCTTGCCCTTCCACTGGTTGAGGAAGTCAGGACCACCGAGGTCGTTCTGGACCGCAATGAAGCCATCCTTGCCAGCGTGAAGGCCCTTTTGTTCGTTCTTTGCCTGGGTCTCGAATTCCCTAAGCTTGTCGAGTCTGTCGAGAGTCTCCTCGGAGTCGTCTTTCCTGCCGGCATCCTCCCTGACCTTGAGCCAGCCAGCCTTGACGGCAGCCTCGGGAAGCTCGGTTCCGTCCTGAAGTTGTGCAATGCCATATTCCCTGCCGGAGTTGGGGATGGTGTCTTTTTGAGTTCCAAGTTAGCAATTGTTGGTGTAGGAGCAACTGAGGCAAGTAGAGGGGGCAGCAAGCTTACAAAGAACAGTGCACTTGATGGGCTTGCCGAGGGTCAGTTCCCTGAGGAACTCGCGGGACTGGAAAGCGTATGGCTCGTCGCCATCTTTGCTCAGACGGGGAGCAGTGACATAGGCAAGAGAGAACTGGCGCTCGACCGCTGGGTTCTTGGGGTTGGCAAGGATCAAAGTGTCACCGCTCAGCACGGATTTTACTTGGGCGAAGAAACTAGACATGGCTAAAGATGTTCGAGGCGGAGCTCGTGCCGTAACGGTCGAGGGTGGTTGGAAGTATTAAGGTATAGTACTGGAAGACGGAGGTGTTAGGGTTGTATCAGACATATATAATTTGGCAACCGAGGTGCCAACTGAGACCGTGTTGGCCTCCGAGTCGTCATCGAACTCGAGGATGCACATATTCCAAGGCCGACATGCTTCCATGTAGCTTCGGCTTGGTCTTTGGATCATGCCGTGGTCCGGCCGGGAGGTGCACATCGGAGAACGAGAGGGGCAGCGCCGGTGGGGGAGCTGTCTTGCATACCTGATAGAAATAAAAAAAGAAACCAACAAGAGCTCAGCAAGGGCAAGGAGAGCTCTGGAATCGTGATATACTAAAGCGTGTAGAGAAGTTGTGATATGGAAAAAGGAGAGATTTGGCAGACGGCAAAAGAGGAGGAAGTTCAAGTTGAAGTTGAGACTCTGACCGGTGGTGGATGGGACGGAAGCTCTCAAGGTGCGGCCACTGGCCAGTGGAAGGACAGCTGTCGGTGTGTCACGGTTTCCCTTGCTGGCCCAATCTGGACAGCTTTCGCCATTTCATCTGTCCTCGCCCCATCTGAAATGTGGGGTAAGAGCCCCTCAACAGCTGTTCTGGAAACGCCTCCCCGCCAGGGGACCTGTTTCAGGGGCTACAGAGGGCTACTTTGAGATACCTCTTCCAAGCGCTTTTTCTGCCGACGATCAAAGTATCTTTACGTATCTAAGACACACACGAGCACCTTGGCGTCTCTCCAGGCAACACCACGGCACCACCTCGGCTGTTGTTTTTGCAACCTGACATGTCATCAGTGAAGCCATTCAAGTTGAGCTGTTGAAGCTGTTGAATGAGAATCAACTCTAACTTCTCGTCAACTGTTCCGTTTCTAACACGCACACAAAAACTACAGTATATACACCTCCAAAGTCCAAAATGCCAGACTGGTATTGGAAAAGTTGGAGCAAAACCTATCCCCCCCTTCTGGGGCCTTCGCGGCCACGAAGACGTGATGCTTCATTCAGGCGGGACCCCAAGAGGAAGAGGGAACATAAAGCCTCCCTCGCCCGTGTTCAAATTCCACCAGTTTCCCCGTCTCCCACGGGAGGTTCGAGCTCGCATATGGGAGATGACCGTCGAGCCCCGGATCGTCGAGGTCCGCGTTGAGTACGACGAGAAAGAACCGCGCTACGACATGGTTACTGCCATTTACGATACGATCGTCTATCCCAAGGACATCGACGTCCTACCTTTGTTTTCTTCTACGCCGGTGCCGGCGCCGTTGCAAGCCTGTCGAGAAGCAAGGAATCACCTTGGGGAGGTGTGCTATCAGAAGGCTTTTCAGGATTTACCAGTTGCAAGGCACAATGGCGAGGAACTGGAACTGGACCTAAAGAACCCCGAGCAGCGAACAGAGTCGACCCCAAATCCGAACAAAAAAGAACCGCGCAAATACATCTGGCTCTCCTTCACCCACGACATGCTCTCCATCGGTCCCAGCTTATTCCGGCACTTCTCGTCTTACTCCTCAAAAATCAAAGCCCTCCGATTCCAGCGCGACCTCGACGAAGAAGTGGTGGACCTCTCGGACCTTCGACAGATTTCCAGTTTCGTTAATGTCAAGGAACTCCACATCGTCTGTAGTTATGGCCAAGACGTGCAGGATTGGGCTGGCGTCGAGTCCGAGTTGGAGATGAAGTTCCCTATTCCCAGGTGGGACGTGTTTGGTGATTGCTCCTGGGGATGACTTGGTAGTAGATGCGTATGAGATAGATATTTATGACAAGGAGGAGCTTCCGGATTGGAGGACTAAGCTGAGAAGTGGCGAGAGCGGAGCTATCAGGAGTTTAACGAAGTAACTCGTAGTGGTGAGTGTCCCTGAAGGTGGGTGAGCTTTGTGTTTTTTTTTAGCTCGTATATGCTTAGGCCCGTAGATATAGTGAACATATTTTTGGGCGTGGTTACAGAAGGTTTTGTCCAACTATTTATATCATCCATGTGTAAATAACAGCCGTTCTCTTCTGCAAGCTTCCGATCACATCTCCCGCGGTACCTGGAAACGGCTGGGAGCATGACAGCCGGGCGTCTCCACATTAGTTGCTGTGACAGCTAGCCCAGCTTCCCAAGCTCCCGAGCTAGAGCTCCAAGCAAGGATCAAGCTTCATAGCACATGAACGGTTTGGGGAAGAGCTATGCAGAATCCATTGGCGATGACAGATGGGGTTTTTCGCTTCAGTGTGGCTATCATGTTTGCCTGTAAAGCTGTGTAGATGTCAATGTCTACAAGTAGTTTGCAGGTTCCAATGACAGTACAACCGCTAGCTTTTGCATAGTAAACAAGGATTTGATCACAGTCACAGATATGTCGCCATGGGTTTGTTTAATTTCTTCACTTTTACGTTTTTATTCACGCCGCTTGACAGCAGACCATCTCAGGCTACAATAGTCTAACAACGCAAATCATCCGACCGGTCGAGACGTTTACTGGGAGATACCAATAACGCCGCAGGCAGGGCGGGGACCGGCGTTGCCAGTCTTGAGGGACTCCTCGTTGCCACCCTTGCCAAGGTCATCAGTGCCGGCGTGGACGACGACGGTGCGCTGTTGGAAAAGTTAGCAAGAGGAAACGTTATAGTTGTAGGGAGATCTGGAAAAAAACATACGCCAATGACGGACTCGGGGCCGATGAGCTTAACGAGGTTGTCAGTCACGRAGCCCTTGGCGTTGCCCTGGGCATCGGTCTCGAGGTTGCCGAGATCACCGACGTGGCGGACCTCGTCGGTGCGGTTGCCGTGGGTGGTGCCACGGGGGTTGACTGCGGGTGGGTAAGGGCACATTGGTCAGTCTACTGCTATGATGATCACCTCCTCTCTTCTCCACGTTCCACGTTCCCGGGACTCGGATCACTTACAGTGAGGGCCGGCAGAGGTGCAGCCGTTGGTGTTGTCACCAAAGGTGTGGATGTGGAAGCCACGCTTGGCGTTGGGGTCGTTGCCGGAGATGTCGTAGGTGATGGTGGTGGGAGCGGACTCGGACTCCTGCTCGAAGATCACGGTGCCCTTGACGTTGGAGTCACCACGGAGAACAGCGACTGGATGGGTGAAAGAAGAGAGGTTAGCGAAGTTGTCTAGCCAATGCAGGGTCCCGGTAGCCAGAGAGGTTCTCGTGTTCGTCCTGCGTCATTCGTCGACGGAGGTGACGATTGAAGTGCCCATCAAGGTGTCCGGCCACGAGCAGAAACTCGCTCAAACTACCGCGTGGGTAACCGATCCCCTCCACTCGGATCGTCTGATGGTAGCCGCAAGGCAACCTCGAGAACATGACGGCGGGATGAATGTGACGCATATTGTGCTTACCAGCCTTGACCATTTTGACGGATTTGAAAGTGCTTGGGTAGAAGCGTTTTGTTTGGGTATCTTGGTAGTTTGTGTTTACTGAAACAGAGGAAGCAGCTGAGAAGATCTTGGGAGAAAAATCGGCCACGTTATACTTGGACCTGAAGAAGCGGGGGGCCACAGGGGAACAGGAAGATGGAAGTCCGGCGTCCGAGGATCGCTGGCGTTCAGGTGGGGTTCGTCAGGGGATGAGCGAACCACAACCCCGCATTGCCGTCATCTTGTTCTCCTGGTATGATTGAGTTGGCGCTTACAAATTCGGCATCACTTCCGGCAACACATGGAAAAAACCGCCATAAGGCGCCTTGGCACCTGCATTGACATTGTCTCACATGGAGATGTTGTTTTGGTGTTTCAACTCGAGAGCTTGAAGATCGAATTTCGATTCTTTGATATTGCCAATTTACTCAGCATCTTTGGCGCACCGACTCTCGACAGAAACATCAACAGCAACAGCAACAGCTCAACATAACCTTTGCCAGCAAAACCTACCGACACGACGACATCGGCCAGCGTTCTGGTGTCATTGATCGCGGGGCCGTTTCAGGCCAGCACGCAATTCATGGAGTGGGGTGTTTCCTTTGGCTTCCTTTCTGTTCTCACCATTTTGGCTTAACTCCGTCGATCCGACCATCTGATAAGATCTTGATAACCTCAACACTGTGGCAGATTCGTAAAGTACGATTGTCTCCAGAGTCCGTACAGTCAGACCTAGACCTCACGGCGGCTGCCATAGGGCTGAAAGGGTCCAACCGTGCTGAATCCGAAAACGGTCCATTGTTGGATACGTATTGCCGCGGCAAGGAGGGAAATCCGAAGGCTGAGGTATTCCCCTCCAGACGCTACGACGTCCAATTCCCTTGGCTTGCGCCAACAGTCAATACATTGTTTTCCTTCAAAGGGAAGGTCCCAGCTCGAGCTTGGCTTGAAGAACTTCAGAGCCAATTCTTCCAGTTTAAAACAGAGGTATCGGCTTTGAGCGGCCCAAGAAACAGAGATGTTCATTGAACATTGAAAACGTGGGGACTGCAGAAAGCCAAACAAACAGTTGAAAGGAGCTACCCGTTTCTCTGTTTCATGAAACATCATTCCTTGAGTTGAATGTATTGTCTTGTAGATATGAAAGAGTTTATGTTCTCAAAGACGGGATGGCGAGTATCAGATGGGCTGGAGTGTCAGAGTTAGGTCGATAAGAGATGTTGTAGTTGCCCTTGCAGTTTAGCGTACTGGAAGCACAGACCAACGACCCTTCTTTTAGAGCTGGGCTTGCTGAGGCGCGCGGACCGCATCACTGCATGTCATCCTTGGTACTGTACCTCTGACTTGTAACCGAAGGTTGGTTGCCTCTCACGCACTTCACAAGCCAAGGAAAAGAGAGTATGCCTTGCAAGTTCTTGAGTTGCACAGTTCTTGAGTTGCACAGTTCTTGAGTTGCACTTCAGGTTTGAATCCTCCATCCATTCGGCTATTTTCTATCAACTACCGTAACACCGTGACGTCTCACCACCAGGAGGCTATTCAACTTTGGCTGGCCGAAGTCTGGGCTTGGTGTGGCTTGAAGTTGCAGTGCCATGTTGATTCAGTTGCTGGAATGCTCTAATGCTTTACATGATCGGTCTAATATCAACCTTGTCCTCCGAACCACATTGTTTTCTCTGCGCAGGCCGCCGTTTTTGAGCTGAGATCTCTGTTGATTGTTCTTTCATATTGAAATTGACAATACATCAGTTGTCTAATTCCTCACCCTCGAACCCTGAAAAAAAATTTGCCTGGAGATGGGGTTTAATGGTCGCAAGAGCCCGACACTTCAGTTCTGTCGCCATCACAGAGGCATGCGGCACCTCCTACTGACGGTAAGGACTCTTGCCAGCCCCCGACTGCTGTCTCATCTGATCGAGCAGCTCTCTAGCCTCCTCGAAGCCCTCGGGGGTAGGCTTGATTCCGTAGGAAGCCATAAACCCCGTCTTGCCGCCCCAGGGCTTGAGGTACTCGTAGTCGGACATGGGTTGGCCGGGGTTGATTTTGGAGAACTCGGTGACGCTAGAGATGGGAGGTGGAAGGTTAGTTGGAGGTTGTTATCAGAGGGTTTAAGTCAGACCCATAGAGAAGCGAAGGTTGGGCTTGACTTACTTGGCATTGGACGAGGATCCTCCTCCAGAGGAATTGTTGGAGGACTGGCTCTTGGAGCTGCCCTTGCCGTTGCTGTTTCCGTTGTTGCCGGCCATTTTGATTCTTGTCCGGTTGGTGGGAGTGAGATTGGTAGAATAGTTTTCTCTAGACAACCTAATGAATCAGAGGAACATGGCAGGTGGTGAAAAGGATGCGGGGTGGGAACTGGTAGCCCGCATTTCTTTTAACAGCATCCGCATGGAAAAGTGCTTGACACACAAACTGTGAGAGTGGGCCTGAATGTTCCTTCTAACAGGAAGAGACAGAAACACAAAAGTTTGAAGCGACAATCCTGACCATGTTGCAGTCAGTCCCCGCGCTGTGACAGGGCCGAAGACAGCGCCAGCCTTGTGTGCCATCCAGAGGGAGCCGTGGGAGCCTGGAACCTACCCCAGTTCCACACTTCAACCCGTGCGTGGCAGGCCCCTAGATAGGTCCCAAGGAAACCGTGACGGACCCGGACCTGACCTTCCCGAACAGCTCGCTAGGACTGGGGCAGTCTTTTTGAGTCTTTACCCGACAGTGGTTCACCTGTTATCGACCCCCATCTGACACCTCTGCAGTACTCTACCCATACATCACCCTCGCCTGCGCCTTGTGACACGCCGACGACTTGCAAGAGTCAGACGTTAAGTCCGACTCGATGTGATTGCATACATCATATCTGCGTCCCGCGCGCGTGCCAGCCACCCGAGTTGCAGGACCTACACTTTACGGACCACTTTAACAACTTCAACAACACCATCTCACCTAACTCGGCGGATGGAGTAACCGTTGGTGTAAAGACGTGTACATACGATTACGATACAGAGGATACCCATAGGACATAACAGAGTCCCCACTGGCCGCGCGCTAAATGCCACCGCAGACTCCATTTAATTGACAGAGAGCTGTTATCATACCTTAGCACCACCGAGCGACCTTCCGCAACCCCGTCGCCGTTGTTTCCGACATCCAATTTCGCTCTTGTCGACCCGTCGCCTTCCGTCCGGTGGAAGGTTGCTCGAGAGCTCGACGCCACGAAGACATCGCACAAAGCTGCTCGCCCGAACCTCGGCGCCGTCCGTCATTGACAGCGACAGCTTCTAGGTCGTCGTCTCCTTATACCCGACAGTCGGCAACGACAACGACGACAGACACTCGAGCGCCATGTCGTTTCGCGGCGACGATTCACGCCGCTATGGCCATGTGCCGCCTGCTCAATACCCCGTCGCCGGCACCGCGCAGGACAACAGCAATCCGCCTTATCCTCCCCAGCGACGCTTGAGCTTCAACACGGGCGACGATGCCGCCATGTTCGACCCGAGCGCTGCACGCCAGCAGCCCGCCATTTACACTGGGGGCCCCGTTGTCAGTAGGGCCGAGGAGGAGCTCTTCATCACCAGTCCCACGTCACAAGATGCGCCGGCCGCCCAAAATCGCCTCAGCTACAACCCTCAGCATATCGCCATGGCTGGCTATCAACACCAGTATCAGGCTCAAACGAACGCGCCGCCGCCCGCACCGACACACTCGACATATAACCCCCAGGCCTTTGCTCGCACTCAATCCACCTCCCTCCCGTACCACCCCGCCCCGGCCTCGAGATACGGTGCTCCGACGAGCCCGACTTACGCGCCCACCCCTACAACATATACCCCGCCAGCTTATAACCCGGCGGCGTACGCCAACACAAACACGACGACGCCACAGAGACATTCGTCGGTCGCTTCAGTCGCTTCCTCGGGATACAATGGATACACGTATGGCTATACTTCTCCCAGCATCCCGCAGTCTGGCTCTGGCCAATCCCCCCAGACGGCGACAGCTCCCTCCATGCCCAGCTATGAGCCCGCCCRTAGTCCACAGTATCCTCCGTCCTCTGCCACCGCGACATCGCCGCAATATGACCAGTCCTATCCCCCGGCGAATGCATACAACACTCAGCAGTACTACGGGTCCTATTCTCTGAACGGTGTGAACAATGCCTCGGGCATGGCGTATAATACCATGACATCTCAGGCGCCCTATCCCACACATGTTCAGATGCCCGCCGGACCTAGTTACGCTTCTGCGGATCACAGCGCGTTTGCCGGTCGGAACTCTAGATCAGATTCCCAGGTCTCTGCGCCGTCTCCTCCGGCGCATTCACAAGCACCCGGGGGGCTTACAAGACACCCCACAAATGCTCCGCTCCCTAGCCGCCCCATGGATGACTTGCCAGAGGACCAAAGCTGGGGGCCCAATGGGCAAAGGGATGAGCTGCAAACCCAAGACGCCTTGTTCAGTGATATCATTTCGGAGGTGGGGCCACGGCAGTACCATGGTGTTAATGGCAGCATATCGGAGGACGACCAGGGACTGCACCGCTACAGTTCGACTGCTTCGACCAACGTGGGATCCGCTGCAGCGGTAGATCGCTATCCTTCTAATGCATCGACAGTGAACAGGAATGATATCCCCAATACTTACCCCAATACTTATAACTACGATGACGACGAGAGCGACCCCGAAGGTGCTGCTGGCCTCCTAGCCATGCAGGAGGACATGGACGACCGACGCTTTGGCTTTGGTGGGATCTCGTTCCCGGCTTATATGGAGCCTCCGGCAGCGCAGCAGCAGCCCATCACACCGTCACACCCGATACAGCCGCCGGGACACCAACGGGAGTTACCACCGCCGCCTGAGGAACAAGGTACGGATAGTGATTTTGGTGGAATGGATCTCGGCTTATATGGAGGTGGCTATGCTGGAAACCTGCACTACGGGAATGAAGTTGGCTCCCCACCCGCAACTTCCACCCACTTTGACCAAGGGCCCAGGCCGTTGCCATATCCGCAAAACACGGGAAGCGAGTATGCTCCGTTTTCTCAAGCTGCGGTTGACTATGGCGGAACTGGTGGTCTTCAGGCCCCGCAAACTCACCGGTTGAGCTTCGATGAGGGAGATGAACATGTCTCGATCCACTCCAGGCAGAGCGGAAGTGACTCGCCTACCAAGGAAGAGTATCCCGATATGTTCTATCATCCCGGGATATCTAACCGGCCTCTTCCGGCTGTTCCTCCTCTTGACGAAAGCCGTCCAGCGCTGTCGGTACTGCCCCCTAGTAGGGTCGCTTCTCAACAAGGGTACAGTATGGACGTGAATCAACGGCTCATGTACGACCAACAAGGTCAAGCTGCAGTGGAGAGATCGATATCGCTTTCCAGCCATAGCAATACCCCTCCTGTCCAGACACCGGCACGATCCAGAACTGATGCTGCTGAGGAGCGGAGGAGAGCATTGAAGCATGCTCATCAGCATCATTCTCATCTGAGCCATCATAGCGTGCCTCAGGATGGCTACGACTCGGGGACACCATCGTCGCTTGCTGCCTATGATATGATCACCTTGCCTGGCAGAAAGAGGAAGTTCATCCCATCGAAGCTCACGGCTACGGAGATTAAGCGTTGTGCCGAGCCGTGGGCGCTCAGCAGTGTTACTGCCTGGATTCGAGAGATGGCAGACGGCGAGGTGGACCTTAAGAGAAAATCCATTGAGGAGGGAATCGTGAAGCTTTTCTGTCACAAGGTTCCTACCATGAACGTTGCTGACGCGGAAGGTTTGAGTGCCACAGTCGTGGACTCCATGTTTGCGTCTGGTCTCTTGATCCCGGATGAGGAATGGGTCAGGTTCGGAACCGGCCAGATGACAGGTGTCTTGTGGCAACTGACTGGCCATGGTTGCTACGCGCCCAAGTTGCATGAGGCCGAAGAGTCTGCCCCCAAACTCAATGATAACGGCATTCCAGTAAGGTGCTACTCGCATCACTGCGGTAGAACGCTGAAGAAGGCCAATCTGGATCACCTGCTTTCTGATGATCCAGTGGTTCAGGACTGGGCGACCTTCCACGGAGTCAAGCTGGAGGACTGCGAAAAGAAGAGCAAAAAGGAGATTGAGAGACAAAACGTTCTGCACGAAATTGTCACTAGTGAAGAGGAGTACATGGCCCAGCTCGATGTCGTTCGGCTCCTCTACAGAGATCAACTCCGCGTGCACCAGCCGCCTGTTCTTCCCAACACCAGAAGGGACAAGTTTCTGGAAGCTGTCTTTGGTAAAGTTGATACGGTGCAGCAGATCAACAAGGACCACTTGCTTGCCCAGCTCAAGTATCGCCAACAGGAACAGGCGCCATTCATTGTTGGGTTTAGTGACTTGTTCAGAGAGTGGATTCGCAAGGCCAGACCGATCTACATCGAATACTGCTCGTCTTACCCGAACTCGGAGTACCTCATCCGAAAGGAGAGCAATAGGAATATTCTCTTCCRTGAGTTTCTGGGACACGTACAAAACCATAGGCGGTCCAAGCGTTTGGGATGGACCACGTTTGTGAAGGCGCCCATTACACGTCTGCAGAGATATTCTTTGTTGCTCAGCACGGTTTTGAAGAACACGATCGAAGACAGTGAAGAGAAGCAGAATCTCATCAAGGCAATTGAAGAGATCAGGTCAGTCACAAAGGAGTGCGATGACAGAGTTGCTGAGATGACCAAGAAGGTGTCCCTGCTTGAGCTACAACACCAGCTGGTTCTTCGACCCGGTTTCCAATCAGTCCTCAATCTTGATCACCTTGGGAGAGAGCTTCTCAAGCAAGGCGAGCTTCAGCGACAGGGTTCGAAGGGAGTACGCTGGGTTGACACACAGGCCCTGCTGTTTGATCATTACTTCATCTTGGCCAAGGCGGTCTCAACCAAGGACGGGAGGAATGAGAAGAAATACGACGTGTCGAAAGAGGTAAGCCCTTGTGCGATATTCTACCGTGTACCCTGCTGACAATTGCGTATAGCCTATACCCATGCCCCTCCTCTTCCTGGAAAGCATGCACGATGAACCTGTTACGAAACAAAAGGGTCTCGCAGCACCTCTAACCCGTACAGCGGCTACCACTGGATCCGGGACACAGCTTAACAAGGTTGCCTCTAATGGAGGCGATCGGCCCGGCCTGGAGCATTCAGCAACAAGTTCGTCTATGGGCTCCCTCAATACCGTTACCCGTCTAACAAGTTCAGGTGTCGACGATGGAAAGATCATCTACCCCTTTAGGATAAAGCACCTCGGCCACGAGATTTACACGCTCTACGCTTCCTCTGCCCTGGACCGCTCGGAGTGGTGTAAGGCGATTGTGGACGCGAAGACAAGACACGCCGAAGCGCTACATGCACAGAACGCCGAGCCTTTCCGCTTGCGAGTTCTTTCTGACGGTGCTTTCGCCTACGATTCTTATTCGACCTTTGGCAGGCAGCAGGGCGTGCCAATCAGTGGGACACCCTTGGATAGGGCGATACGAGAAATGGAGGAGGCATACGGTAAAGGCCGCGGTCCCCCACCGGTATGCAGAGCTCAGGTAAACTGTGCTACCGCTTTCAAGTCGTTCGGCAAGTCCATCATCGCCATTGGTACGGATTATGGCGTCTACATCTCGGAAGCGTCCAACCCCCGAGGCTGGACACGGTCCGTCCAGATTAGCAAGGTCACCCAGATCGCCGTCCTCGAGGACTTCTCCGTCTGTCTTCTCATTGCCGACAGATCCCTCATCTCCTACCCTCTCGACGTGATCGCGCCCGTCTCCAACTTCCCCTCCCCAGTCCACGACAATCCCCGGCGGGCGCCCCAGCGACTCGCCAAGGACGTCACCTTCTTCGCCACCGCCCGCATGAAGGACCGCACCCTCCTCTTCTACAAGCGCAAGGAAGGCATGCACAACACCTTCAAGGTTCTCGAGCCCGTCTTCCAAAAGGCGACCGAAAAGAAATCCCGCATCTTCGGCAGCCGCAAGTCCGCCTCGGGCGCGACCGAGTCCTTCCGCGACTACGACGAGTTCTACCTGCCGGCCGAGTGCTACTCGCTCAACCTGTTCCAGTCGTACATCGCCGTCGCGTCCGCTAAAGGTTTCGAGCTCCTAACCCTCGACAAAAAAGTCACCCAGTCCATCCCGCGCGACCTCAACCTCCCCGCCATCGCCAACATCGCCTCACGCATCAAGGACCAACGTCCCTTGGGGATGTTCAAGCTCAACGACCAGGAGTTCCTCCTCACCTACGAGGACTGCGCCGTCTACGTCGACAAGCACGGCGAGATCTCCCGCACTTTGATCATGGAGTACTCCGGTAAACAGAAGAAAGCAAAAGCAGCCACCATGTTCGGCCAATACCTCTTGCTCTTCAACGAAGATTACGTCGAAGTCCGCAATGCCGAGAACGGGCGCTTACGGCAGATCATTGCCGGCAGAGATGTAAGGTGTTTGGACTATGGGTTTAGAGGCCCCACGGGTAGTGGGCAGCAGCATGCGCAGCCGCATACCCTGCTGCAGGCCGGCGTGTTGCAGGATAGTAAGGGGACGGTCAAGATTTGTATGAGTCACCCCGAGGTGCCGGGGGGGCAGATTGTGTTGGAGATGTTGCTTAATGATGGGCATGCGGAGAAGGCTTAGATGGCTGGGGTGGGGAGTGATGGGGATGAGGAAGGGAGGGTGGATGGGGCGAGGTTGGGTGGGGATGGGTGTGTGGATTTTGGGGGTGATGGTGGTGATGGGGATGAGAGGATGGTAATAAGTTGAGTTTTTGTTTTGGGGACGGGGGAAGCGGGGGGGGGGGGTTTAATTCTTGATGGTATAAAGGATGAGTAGTGTGACTGATTGATGATGAAAAGATACCAAGATGCTGCTGTTGTTTCTTTTACTTTCATGCGTTTCTTCTTGTCCTGTGTCATTACGATAGTTGGACAAACGGATTGGGGTTTGGGGAATGAATGGAACCGGGCTTATAAGCACGCGTGGAGCAGCCTGCTTTGATAATATGATTTTTCTTGCATCCAACTTTCTTCGAGTACTAGTCTAGTATTCTTGTGGAATGACCGATGATTATGGTCAGTAATGACGGATAAATAAGTCTGATGCCTCGCAATGCCCCCGATGGGTGGTGACTACGGTGAGACAAGGATACGTATACTAATAAGTAACAACTCGGTATTCTTAAGGTTACTTAGTTATCTCTTTGTCTTCTCTTCACTCCCCTTCTTACGTATCTCTTCACGTCTCTTTACCTCTTTTACACTTTCTCTTTACCTCTTTACTTCCCTCTTTACCTCTCTCTTTATCTCTCTCTTTACCCTTTCTTCACTTCTCTCTTCACTCCTCTCTTCACTTCTCTCTTCACTCCTCTCTTCACTTCTCTCTTTTCACTTCTCTTTTCACTTCTTTCTTCGATTCTCTTTTCACCTCTCTTCACCTCTCTCTTTATTAGTCTCTTCATCGGTCTCTTCACCTTCCCTGTACCTCTCTAGTCAAACGAGTGATTCTCTAGAACCAATGTCAAATAGCGATATCCCGTCATTGATCGATGGCTGACGTACCAAAAGATACGAGGAAAGGAACAAAAGATTGAAGAAGAAGAGGAAGGAGAGAGTGTTAGTTTACATTAGATAGAATTGGTAGGGTTTCTTATATGCGATGACAGCCCATATGAGATGAAAGACCAAAGACCAGATAGTAATACAAGGTACTAGTAGGTGCTGGCATGTGATATCGTCACGTTCTGTCTCAATGTTTCGTGTCAAAGGGAGGATTCAATGGAGCCGGAGACTTGAGTAGCTTGCAATCAGTTCTTCATATGAACAGGCAGATTGTTGTTCATTCAATGATACTCTCGCAAAGCCAAACGCTCAAAAGTTCATTATCCAGCCCCAGTACACCCATCACCACGCTGCACTCACTTTCATATCTGAGCCCATTCCACCCCTAAAATCAACATCATCTACTGATACACTAAAAGGATGAGCACATAAGATTCCGAAACAAAGTAAACCACATGCTGCCTTTCTCCAAACTCATGCGTATGTGCAAATGACCAGTAGGCCTAGTAGCCTCTGAAATGCTTATGCTGGAAAAACGCTCTGCTCTGTGTGCTCTGCATATTCAAATCAAGAAACGCCTGTAAAATGCAACCATGTTTCGCTGTAATATTCTGAACAGCCAGATCTTCCGGCTTCGGTAGGCCTTAATCCAGGCTTTCGGGGGTATTGATGGTCCTGCTATATGATGGGGCCGAAAAAAGCCCGTCTGGGACAGGGTTGTCTTCTGGGACAGGGTTGTCTTCTACGAGTGATCCTTCTGGCGATTCTTGAGACGGAGTCTCTGGGAGGCTCGCTAGCGGCGATGCCACACCCCATGGATCATCCCTATCCGACACCAGTCCGAAAAACTGCTTAATCCGCCACTAACGGGTTTCCTTCACCTTCCTGTGATTATCCTTTGCCAACAGTAGCGTGAGTTGGCTCTTCGATCTGCCAAAGGGAATCGTTGGAGTAGTGCTGGGAGGTGTTGGGGAGAACGCTTCTTGGAGAAGCGATGGCGAAGGCCTCGACCGGCGCGACACAAAGTCAGGTATATCTCGGGCTTCAACCAAAGACGATGTTGCTATCACGTCGGAGTCGAACTGCCCCTGGACAGTGGTGTCGGACACCTGTGTTGTGGGTTCCTCGGTCAAAGCCTGTACATTAGGAATCTCGCCGGAAAGCCTGTGAGACATTGCGTGTGGTGATGAGTAGGGGAGCTCCCCTGACATCCTTTGAGAAAACAACGGGACTCTGGGTGGCGGCCGAGGTGAACCAACTATAGGGTCTTGGGAGATACGTGTGGTGCGTGTTCTTGCTGGTGAAGGCGTGTCACTTCCACTATCATGATCAGCCACAAACCCAGCAACAGGCGCACGACGTGGCTTCTTTTCCACGCTATTCCTCCTCGTAGCCTCCTGTGTCGTCGGAACATTCCGCTCACTACGAGATAAGCTGGGAGACCGGGCAGGCAGAAATCCGGAACTAACGAACAATGGTCGCCGCTCTTGGGAGCCGATAGTTACAGGTAGAATGCCCCCGGAGGAAGATCTTTGAGTGGGCCTTGCCGGCATCTTGCCGGCTGCCTTGGCACTCGGGATCCTTTGCTCGTCTTGGGACGATACTGAGCCACCTTGCGAGCTTCGAGAGGACTGATCTACTGCCATTGGGACCGGGACCTCTGCTACCTTTGGGACCGGGACCTCTGCTGCCTTTGGGACCGGGACCTCTGCTGCCTTTGGGGCCAGGAACTCTGCTGCCTTTGGGACCGGGACCTCTGAGAGTGATTCTACCAAGGTCGAAGTTGGGGACGCAACTGCAACCGAGGGGGGAGACTCCTGGAAGGGCTCTTCCTCTACAGTTGACGACCGAGTATTTTGATGAGACTGGTCCGCTGTCGCCGGCACCATACGCTGTTGGGTATTGGATGCAGTTGATGACTGTGAACTTGTCCTACGTGCCATTACCGGCCGTCTTTTCGTTGATTTTGTAGTGGCCATGACCCTCTTTCGGGCGGCTACAGGCTTGCTAGCTTTGCCACCTGAAGGCGCAGTCGGTAACTGCGCGGTGGGCTTCTCGGGCTTTTCTGTCGATGGAAGCGGCGGAGGTTTCATGGTAGTTGGAGACTCTGCTGTTGCTTTTGTCTTTCTCGCAGTCGGTAATGGCGGAGGCTGCATTGTTGACGGCTCTGGCACGACCTTGATGTGGGATATTGTGGCACCTCCTTTAGATTCACCCTCTCCGGCGCGTGGTGGTGAAGCGAATCTGGCAGTATGTCGAGGTCCTGGTACGGGCGCGCTATGCTTTTTCAGGATCGGGTGTGGCGGAGGTGGCCTTGAGGAAGATGGGGTTGGCGCTTTCATTTTGACCATATCATCACGGCCCTCTACCCTGTTCTCCTCCAGTTGTTGTGTGGATGCCGAGTCATGTCCGTTCGCGTTAATCTGCTCCAGAAGGGCCTTGGATCTCTGAGGATAAATTAGTATCTTTCAACCCTGTTACTTGTCAAGAGAATCACCCACCTCTAGTATCTCACGACTTCTTTTTGGGACCACGAGAGGCACATCTGTTGGACCGGTCGAGATGTCTTGGAAGAGCCTGGCGAGAGTGGGACCGGATAACTTCCTCCTATTGCTGCCCCAAACATGCCACCAAAAGTTCTCCAGGCGGAGATGAGTGGGATCGCCACCAAGTTTCTTGGAAATCACCGTGTATGCTGAAGATGCGCATTAGCCAGATGCTGGGGGGATAATGTTGGTATGGAGTCGAAGTCTCACCGTTCCAGTAATGCCATATTACCTCTGAGGAAACGACCGATAAACTAGCCAGTTGGGTATAGACCTCACTGGCGTTAATAACGATGCCTTGCGGCAGTACCAAGTCCATGGCTGAAAGACAAGACGGGCGCAAAGGACGACGGGCACCTCAGGGTAGCCCGACGACCATTGCTTACAAGCCAAAGCTGCCGGCTTCTTTTGTGGATATCGACACTAAGGTAGCAGATCCATGAACGACTGCTTGGGAAGGGGGGACAAGTGACGGAGGTTATCCAGGGAGGGTTGGAATTTCTGAACGAAAGAAGTCAGAAAACATGCAAACAGTTGCGGTTGGAGCACGAGGCGTGAGCAAGATGGTTAGGCAAGCGCAAGGTAGCAAACAGATGGATAAACGCGAACAGGGCAGCAGGAGACCAGCCAAAAAAGGTTAGGAAGAAGTGAAAGTTGAGAAGAAGCAGGAACAATGACAATGACGGGGGACGTGTTATCTCATGTTTTGGGGGACCTAGGCATGGACCTGGACATGGACATGGACATGGACTGTGAGTCTGAGCACAGCACCACTGCTTCATGCCCTCGGAGTCTCGTACTTTTGCAGGCCAAGTGCCCGATGTCCACACCCACACCTAAACACCCACATTCGCAGCACTGGCAACAGTAACTGGAGGCTGACAAGCATGACAAGGTAGCTTCCCTGGCGGTGACGATCGAATTGGGCTTAAGACAAGTGGAAGCTAGTACCGCACCACAACTGAAAAACCTCGATGCTCCGAAGGCCTGGGGCCTGGGGCCTGGGGGCTGGGGGCTGCCAGCTCAGCCAGGCAGTGTAGGGGATTTGCTTATTTGCAGGAATAGTGTAGTGCGGTGACGGGGGGCCGTGGCACGCGAACATCACGTACCAATGCAAGTGTGTGTCTGTCTCTGTGAGGCGGGCAGACGCCGGACAGTATCGTAGGCAACCCGGGGGAAATAATCAAGGTAAAGCTGAGACACAAGTCTTGGGCGCGGTTTCGAAGAGGGGGTGCTAGAGGTAAGTACCCAACGTGGTAACGTCGCTGGCGCGAGGCAACTGAGATGCTCCGAGTACTAGAAGTAGAAACAAGAAGGTCCGGGTCATGTCCGGGTCATATCAACCCGACCACCAACTGTGCTGTCGTTAGGCTGCGAGGGTGCCGCGTGCTTCCAAGTTGGTGTTATGTGTTGGCGTGTACAAGATATTCCGGGTGCTGCGAAGATGTTCTGGTGTGTATAGTCAGGTTGAAAGAAGTGTGAAAAGTCCAACAAAGTCGGTCCAAAGGACGAGGGGAAGCTGGTGCGGTTATGAATCTGAGCAAGTGGAAGAAGGCAAGCACATCTCAAATCGGCATCATGTGTTTCGTCCAGGGCAGGCACGTCTGCTGCGCTGGGGCTCCAGGATCTGGGGCCTGGACTGATGCTCGGCTATGTACCTTGGAGGTGACTGATGATGCGGAAGGTGCAGGGTTGAAGTCTGAAGACAGGGGAGGTGCGCTCGGTGCGCTGGGCACGCCCCACGGGAACACTAAGCACTAACAGAAAGCCTGCTAACCACAGTGTTGAAGTGTTAGTGCCACCACAGATACTGAAATACCTACACCTCTGCCGGCATTTAAAACGTTAGCGCGGTGAATTGCAAAGTGGCGATAACTTTAATCTTTGTACAAAAGATGGGCAGTTTGCGCACACTAAAACCCTTGAATGTTGTAGAATGGCTGTACCAAGCTAACCATTTATATGCCAGCAGAGGTGTACAGGACTGAGACCCGGGCCCCACCACCCAGTGGTTCTAGACAAATGCAGACGAGATCCGGTTCCGTTGTTCCTCTTCTCTTCACGCATCTCACCGTGCATTCATTCATCACAGCATTTCCATTTCTTCCCAAGTCCCAACGCGACACGGGGGATGAAATCCCATGTTTCCCAAACACCAAAATATCCCCACATGGCACATGCCGACACAAACCCCCGGGCCCTGAGGAGTTGCGGTGGCAGGTGACAGGTCAACTGCCCTGACTTGTGACAGGGGCCTACTATAGCTGCTGTAACCCTAGCTCCCTGGGCAGCCTGGTACGTAACCCTGAACTCTGGCCATCCAGGTTCTCACTCTTGCACCTTGTCACCTTTCGAGTCTTTTCCTCGGTTTCCTGTGAAAGAAGGAAGGAGCACTGGTCCTTTTCCTTTCTTTGTCCCCTTGATGGGATCACACAGCAGCCTAGCTCAGCTCTACTCCCCCCGCGCCCCTCCAGTCCTCCACTTCTTCCTCCCTTCGGATATCAAGCCGCCACTCGAGGGACAAGATGCCCATTTTCGGTATAACACCGACCTGAGCTCGGTAAACCATCCAACACCCGGCTTCTCAAGGTCCCGGGATCGATGTAACTTCGGCAGAACAAGACACGTGGGTTACAGACCGGGCTCATCACGGTTCACCTGTGGTAGCCTGTATCACTGATTTGCCTATAGCCTACGAGGTGGAAGTGGAAGCTATTATGTAGTCCAACCCCCACACTCTCCCTCGTCTCTCTAACATATATGTGTTATACCACTGAAGCATCACCTCCCTATAACGGTAACAGCCTGCCACACCAAAAGCCTTCTGTTACATTCAGTCTAGAAAACGCCTGGTACCTGGCGGCTAGACTTTCATTTGTCACCCACAGCCGGCCACCAACAAGTGCCTCTCACAACGACCAGCCTTCCTTTCTCGGCTTCATTATCAGTCAAATCATCTTTTCCTCTACCACGGGACTGTCCAACGGGGTGGCCCAAGACATGTCATCTCGTATCCTTTCCCGTCTTGTCTCGCCCAGCTGACTTACAAGTCGTAGCACAAAGTACAACAAATCATGTATGTCTACCTAGCGGCTTGGCCCTTCACAACAACAAACAAAATGTTTGGATATCTGGCAAGTTGCGCTTTGGATAACTGCAGCCGCACTCTCTGATGACTGATCTGCCGTTTGCGGGGAGGGACGGAGACGGGCACGTTTCCCTTCCTTCCACCCAACGGGTAACGGGTCGAGACGGCCACCACTCACGGGGGGGTCACGGGTCGTGTGACCCAGATCACAGACCCAAGGGTCAGAAAACACAACCACACCCACACCTCGTTTCAACCACACAAATCCGGTCCATTGGTTGGAAAAGGACTGACTCCGGCATGATATGATCAGCCAAGCACGCGGGAACCTCGCAATATCAATTTTCTATGAGACGGATTTTCTGCCTATTAACAACGGTCATTGGGCTGTAAGTCATGAGCCGCAAAAGACCAAGACCTGGTATAAAAAAAAGGCGGGGATGGAGAGACAACGTGACATACCATCCAAGCCAACCTTCTCAGCCATCTGGTTTCACGATAACGGCACTTGCCTTACATTTACATATCTACGCCTCGAAAGACGTTCACACTTTTTGCCACCGGCCACTTTTCCAGCCCTCGCTACTTGTGAGATTGCTTCTCTCGCATGTCTGTGAGCCCATCCCGTGCCATACTGTGTGTAAGTCTCGATAATCAAGAACCTGAGCTCAGCTATGTCCGATCAGCTGCTTGCCTTCCCTTCTGCGCAGCACACCGCCAACCGAGCGCAGCTCGGTTACGATGCTTGTTTTTTCCTGAGGGTTGGAAAGCTGGAAATGTCGGTGTCCAAAAAAGTGATGTAAGCTGGAATTGTCGGTGCGGAGATCATGTTATATCGTTTTGTGGTCTGGATATGGGGTCTCGTCTCGACGTCGTCAGTGGCTCCTGGCCCAGATATTTGTCACAGCTAAGACCCACGGATATAGGAAGTGCAAATGGCGAGAAGGGGAAATCTCCGCGTTTTTTCGCGGCAACTAGAGATTAGCGGACAAGGTCAAGGCGATGGCCAGCAAGGAAGGGTTGGGGCTTCGTCAAGAAGCAGGTAAGACAAGAGTAGGAAACTCGTAGCGATCGGTAAGCATGGCGAGAGGAATCGGGAGGAGATCGTCTCCGGTGACTCGATTAGAATCAAGGGTCAACATGGGATGATCTCCATGATAGTAGAGCATTTAGAACGAAAAGAACTCATCGGGTATAGAAAATCAACAGTAAAGAACTGATCGTTGTAAACAAAGATGGAGAAGGGCTCAAAGCAGTATCTCCGAAAGGGCACCACGATGCCTTCTTTTCCTGAGGCTGGTAAAATAATCACGGAAGAGAGGTACCTAGTCAAATAGCACACTATTATAAAGACCATCTTCACAGAACAGTCTATCCATAGAGGTATCCAATGTCATTGCCAGTCTAATAATGATCTCGTACATACAGTCTACTAGTTCTTGGCCAAGTGGGCATACTCCTTGTTGAAAGCCCTTCCAATGACCATCCTCCTCACTTCCGAAGTGCCCGCGCCAATCTCATACAACTTGGCATCCCTCATGATCCTCGACGCCGGCATCTCCTCCATGTAGCCCATACCACCCAAGATCTGAATAGCATCAAGAGCGACCTCCGTCGCCCTCTCCGCCGCATACAGGATAGCACCAGCGCAGTCCTGCGTCTTGATAATCCCTTGCTCATCAACCATCTTGGCCGTGGCATACGTGTACGCCCTCGACGCCTGCAACTTGGTATACATATCGGCCAACTTGCCCTGCAACAGCTGGAAATGCGCAATCGGGGTACCGAACTGCTTCCTCGAGTGAGCGTAGGGCAAGGCAACATCCAGCGCCGCCTGCATCAGACCCAGCGGTCCCGCGCTCAGCACCAGTCTCTCCAGATCTAATCCCTCCATCAACACCCTCACTCCGCCATTGACCTTGCCCAGCACATTCTCCTCGGGCACGAACACGTTCTCAAACACCAGCTCGCCCGTGTTCGACCCGCGCATGCCCATCTTGTCCAGTTTTCTCAGGCACTCGAACCCTTCTGCCTTCTGCCCGTTTTCGAGATTCTTCGTCTCAACGATGAAAGCCGTGATCCCCTTGCTTCCAGCATCCGGCTCCGTCTTGGCATACACCACAATCACGTCCGCATCCGGGCCATTGGTGATCCACATCTTGCTTCCATTCAACACGTAACCCCCATCCACCTTCGCAGCAGTAGTCCGCATGCTAACCACATCACTACCACTCCCACTCTCACTCATTGCCAACGCGCCCACCTTCTCTCCGGAAATCAATCCAGGCAGGTACTTCTCCTTTTGCTCGGCATTCCCGTTCAAACTCAACTGGTTGACACACAGCTGACTGTGTGCAGCATAAGACAAGGCGATGGAACCCGAAGCGCGAGAGAGTTCCTCCATGACGATGCAGTGCGCTTGGTAACCCATCGACAAACCGCCGTAGGCTTCGTCGGCTGTGATTCCCAAAAGACCGGCGTCGCCGAGGGCTTGCCACATGTGGGGCGGGAAGGCGTTGGATTTGTCGGTTTCGGCGGCGAGGGTTTCGGGCAGGGAGCGACGGACGAATTCTTGGACGCGCTCGCGGAGCTCGGAGAGGTCGGTGGGGGAGGGGGGAGTGAAGCCGGCGGGGTGTTTGTTGTGGGAGGCATTGCGGACTTGGGTGATGGGTGTGGTAGAGACGACTGCTGCTGGTGATGGGCGTCGTGGTGTTGAGATTGAGGTTGGCAGGACAGTCGAGGCCGTGTAAGTGCTGTGGAGTCGCAGTTGGCGGGGAACCCTTGAAATCGTGGAGATTCTGGGGGTGGAGCGCGCAAAAGCGCGGGAGAGGCCTTGGGTGGACATTTTGCGGGTTTGTTTACTTGGTGATGATAGCAATCGAAAAGAAACGAATGCTTAGAGGAGCAAAGGAAGGGAGAAAAAAGGAGAGAAAAAGAACAAAAAAGTTCAGTTGCAGTCGAGTCGGGATGATCTCCGTTCGTCCTTTCTCCCGTCTTGTGCATCTCCCCGGATCCCATCTCGCCATCCACTAACAATGGCCAGTCTCGAATTACACCAACCAGCGCTAACTTCTCTTCCAAACATCCCGCATCTAGCCAGAGCCGCGGCAGTCTTTGATGGTAAATGTTACCCTTGTGTTCTACTGAAAGTGGACGGTTGGCGACGGCTTGCCTCGGTTTTTGACCATCTTGTTAGTGATTCCTTGTCCTGATTGGCTAGATGGAAGCTGGGCATTGAGATTCACAAGACCGTGAGGGGTACGTCAGACGGTGTGATGGATGCCAATGCCGAGATCTGAACCGTTTCTGAGATGATAGCCGCTCAAGTTAGACCAAGGACTTCGGCTGGGCACGGCGGAGTGGGAAGGAAGTTGTCGTGAACCTCTTTTTTCACCTTGGTTTTGTTGTTTTCCTCTTCCTTTCCGTCGTTCTTGTACGTTGTGTCGAGTTTGTAATCCCAAGTAAAACACCATCATCACCATGTCTTTCTCGTCCGCCAGCAGGAGAGAGGTTCTCCTCTTCTCCAGGCAATTGTCCAGAACTGCCTCCACATCCCCACGATCCGCCAGTTTACCCCTGCATCCCCGCAATCTCGGGCTCCTCCTCCACAGCAACCAACAGCAACAACAACAATCACAACGTCAACAAAACCTCCTCCAGCAACAACGACGCTCGGTCGCAACTTTCACGACTCCCCACCAAGCCAATGCCATCTCCGTCCTCAAGTCCGATGTCGACACCGACTCCCCCGAGTTCAAGGAGAACGAACGCCTCATGGGCGAGGCCATGGCCCGCCTAGAAGAGCTCACCCGCAAGGTTCACCAGGGCGGTCCCCAGAAGGCGCGCGAAAAGCACCTTTTGCGCAAGAAGATGCTCCCGCGCGATCGCATCACTGCGTTGATTGACCCTGGCACAACATTCTTGGAGCTTTCTCCCCTGGCTGGCCACGAACTCTACCCCGAAGCAGATGTGCCCGCCGGTGGCATCATCACGGGTGTGGGTGTGGTTGAGGGCGTCACTTGCGTCATTGTCGCCAACGACAGCACGGTCAAGGGTGGCACTTATTATCCCATTACTGTCAAGAAGCACTTGAGGGCGCAGGAGGTTGCCAAGGAGAATAACCTTCCGTGAGTTTTGTCCTTCTTGTTTTATCTTGATGGACAGTTACTGACATAGATCACCAACAGTTGCATTTACCTGGTTGATTCCGGCGGCGCCAACCTTCCCCATCAGTCTGATGTCTTCCCCGATCGCGAGCACTTCGGTCGCATCTTCTTCAACCAAGCCCGCATGTCATCCCAAGGCATTCCCCAGATTGCCGTGGTCATGGGCCCCTGCACCGCCGGTGGCGCCTACGTCCCCGCCATGTCCGACGAGAGCATCATCGTCCAAGAGCAGGGTCACATTTTTCTTGCCGGCCCGCCGCTCGTCAAGGCCGCCACCGGCG